>JAFEME010000672.1:0-13434 GCA_018831755.1 Niveomyces coronatus
TTTACCCCCCCCCCCCCCCCCCCCGGTGACTACCCTGCACGTAGGAGAGAAAGTCGCGCCACGAGCAAGCAGGGAGCGATTTTCAAGGCATGGAGTTGTCGCACGGTCAAAAGGTCAGAGCTGAGACATGAAGCAATTCTATTGTTACAAAGTGTGTCTATGCCCCCGCGGACTCATGAGCGTAGAGGTAATGATAACGTGGTGAGGGTGGGCACATGCAATGTTCGTCGGCCTATTCAGCGGGAGTCAGCGTCGCTTAAAGTATTTGCAATGTCTTTGTCGAGAAGTCTTCCGGGTTCCAGCTGCATTTCCCGATATACGCTACTAATTTATATAACATGTCATGTCTTCGAGTTATACTATTGTTTCTCACGTCTTCATTATAAGTAGTTGGTGATTTAAGAGGACAACGACTTGCTTCTATTGTCTCCCCGCTTGCGTGTCCCATCATTCCTTTCCACGCGATGCCCGGGCGGGATACTGAGTCAATGACACCGAGGGGGGAGGGGGGGGGCTCATGTTAGCACTGTGGTACTGTTGATTCAGCAAGTGGCTGTACCTCCGCTGCGCAAATTATTGAGAGAAGTTTGCCGTCAAGGCCATCTCGAGCGATTCAGCCCATAGACGAGGAAAATGGGAATAGAAGGGCGTGGATGAGGGGGCAAAAACTGACTGCCCCGACCCAGAGAATAAAAAAAAAGAGGCGGTCATGGGCGCTGGCGATGATTGCCTTGCTGTACATGGCGGAATACTAGTAAAGTCCCCAAGGGTCTCCCTCCCCCTCCCCTTGGCCCCCTCCCGCTGAAACCCCAAATAGACAAGCCGAGAGATATCAACGTAATGAGCAGCCAACACAAGTTGGGCGACCTGCAAGGGGGACAAACGGGTCAGTGGCTCAGTCGGTCGGCGCAGGGCTGGAACCGGCATCAGCACGAACATCCCTGACCGAGAAGGGCAAACGGCCGACGAGAGAGAGCGGCGAGGCCCGCGACCACGGGATGACGATGACGAACAGCAAGTGTGTGCACGCAACTGCCAACAAGCGACCGGCATTCTTGCAGTCCCTCCCACCGTTTCCCGGGCCTGGCCTTCTCAGCTCCTATCGAATCGTACAGGCATGCATGCATACATGTGGGCATGCATGCTGTAACTATCATGCGAGTCGTCGCAGGAACAGACGAGTGGCGCTCAAACGACTGCGACATGGTCAGTCAAGGAATTGTCTGTGTGGCTCGGGCCTAGCTCGAGAGTTGCCCGCCGCCCGCCGCCATTGACAACAAATGACAACCCTACCCTGGATTGAATTTTTCTTTTTCCTCAGTTCCCCCTTGTAGTCAAGCGTTTTGTCCTTATCCTCATTCTCCCCTTCTTCTTCTTCCACGCCCGCCGCCGGCAAGCCTCGATCAACCTAGACAAAGCCCACCCACCACACACATCTTGATACGGGAGAGGCTTACAACAGTCGGCAGAAAAAAAAAAAAGGACAGCGGGCGGTCAGTGGAATCAACCAATTGAGGTTGGTCAGCTTCCAGGCCTCTTTTTCTTCATCTACGTTTTCGCAGCACCAACGAGGAGTGACTGATTCTTGGTATTGTCCTCTTGTCGTATGACGTTATGATGATTTCTTCTTTTTTTTTCTCGTGATTTTTTTTTACATCAACATCAGAACACCCATCGTTTGATTGTGCGAGAAATCCTCGAACAGCAACAGCTATGTAGAGCGAGGTCTAAATGATATAAGCTTTCAAAGGATTCAAATCACGGAAAGCATAATGGCGGTGTCGAGATGGTGTGTCTGGCTTGCTGCATGCGGGTTGTCCTTTGATGTTACCATGCACGACTCGTTCAAAGGGGAAAAGGCGGCGGCGGCGGCGACGCTGTTGCTATTGCCGATGGACGGTGTACCGCTTTATTTGTTTAATTATTTATTTTTTCGTTGGAGTAGACGATTCGATATGCCTGCGAGTCCGTCCTTCTCCAAAATGCCCCATATTTATTCATTTTTTTTTTCCCTGATAAAAAATACATTTGCGCAGAACGGGTAAACACACGAGAGAGGGGGAGAGAGAGCGAGAGAGAGAGCGCGAGAGAGAAGGAGTGAGTGAGAGCGAAGTGTGAAGCGGTACATCCGCGAATGATGTCAGTCGAACCTGGTCCTTTTCCTTTGCGTGCCAGTCTTCCTGCTGTGCTCACCGACCCGACATGTCGAGTTGGACAAAGAGGGAAACCCAGCGTTGGGGGCGAAGGGAGGGCGCTGATGGATGGCGCACTGCAGCACCAAGCTGGACAAGTTTGCCGGTGATGGCAGAGGATGAACGCGAGCCAAACTCTAACCCCCGTTAGCCTCGAGCAAACACGGGGTAGGCAAGGTAATTTGGAAAAGTGAAGCCGACATCTGGGCGTCATCTATCAGCGATGCAGCTGCTAATAAGGAGGAGGGGCACGGCATGTATGTACTGTGTGTAGGTACGATAGCGAAGTCGCCGCGGGCAGTATCTATACCTTTATACCGAGTAGTAGGCACTTGGGTAATAGTTCTGTAACTATGTAAGTGCTATGTGTGTTGTACAGTCCGTATGTACCTTTCCATCACCGTGAATACCCCTGGACCTCGCCTGCTGTGCATCACTTTTTCTTGCTGTCCTGTCTCTGCAAGTCAGAGCGGGGCAGAGTCAAAACAGGAACCCGAGAGAAAATCTTCTTGGGGGAACAGTGGGCGGGGGGCAAGAGGCCGAGGGAGGGAGGGAGATGAAGAATAAATGAATGATGCGGGCGTCGCAGAAACTATCATCCATAACACCGATAAAGATGAAAAAGAAAACTAAGTAGATAAATAAATAAATAAATAAATAAAAAAAGCAAAATCTGGAGCGACCGTTGATGCTCTGGCGGGCAGACCCAACACTCATTTCTCTTATAGTGGGCGCTGGCCAGGCCCGGACCTGTAGGAACGGAATCCCCGAGTGGCTCGAGTGGGTGACGAGACGGGTGCGAGGGCTCGGTTCACCAATAGATAAGTGAAATGGCCCATGGCATCTGGATCATCCCCTCGTTGTGATGCGCATGCCTGATTCTGCATCCCATTAGTTAGACTCTTTATTAACCTTTGCTTTAGTACTCACATCAGTATGTCAGGCTAAAGAAATTCCATCACCATGCCATGCCATGCCGTAGCTTCAGCCGCCGGCTTGTTATTCCATCTACCCACCACTCCACCCACCCACCACTCTTCACCTATCAGTGAGTGTGGTATGAATGACACTTGCTGGAAGGGGGGGAGAAGCAGCTGGTTGCTGGCCTGGAATCTTTCAACATTGTCCAGTACGCTGCAGTTGTTACGCCGTCCTGCCGGTTCACCGTTGCGGCGGGTAAATATACTTGGACCCCTATCAAATCTTTTCGCCTGTGCATGTACCCGTACTTTCTCCTTCCGAGAGCTACTAGTAGTGGAGAATGAATTGTGGGCGGTGAGCTTTTTTTTTTCTTTTTTTTTACTTTCTTTTTTTTTCCCTGGTCCTGATTCATCATACGTGCAACAGCACAGTTGCTCCAAACGCAGCGAGAGTCAGGGGCTGTGACACCGAATGATCAAAATGCCTACCTGCGTGGCAAGAATAGTTGGACAATAAGATAAAGTACAAGACAATCGAAGTGCCTATCACCCTGATCATCACTCGTATCTACATGGTGCAACTATATATATTACGTATCGGTACTACAGATGCGCACACACCTGTCGGTTGCTCGCCAGCTGCTCGCCAGCCACGCTGTGCTCTTGGAATGTTGGTCAGACGAGGCAGAAAAAGGAAAAAAAAAAAAAAAAGAGGCAGAAAAGGCAAGCGCAGGGTCGGCACCTGGCCCGTGCTCCATACTGACGTTCTAGCGGCCCACTTCGGCATGCAAGTTATCCTACTTACATGCGCCAGCCAATAGGAGCAAAGCAGAAACCAAAAAAAAAAAAAAAAGGTTCAAAAAGCATTCTCCCGAAGAGAATTCGTCTCCTCGCCCCCCCCCCCCCCTCTCTCTCCCCCTACTCGTCTGAGGTCCTCCCCAAGTTGGCCAGAAAAAGAAGAAAAGAAATAAAAAAAAATTGTTGCGGCGTCACTACCTATGTACTCCCCCCCCCAGCTAGCAACCTACTTGGCCTACTACCAACCCGAATCCCGCCCCCCTTCCTTCACCTTTCACCAGGCAACCTCCCTTCCATCACCGCTAAAACACCCATTTCATAACATCATCACCACACTTAAACACACTTTATTCTGATCTTCCTTATTGATTTATCGATATATTGGTTATACGATACGATCGACTCTTGTTTGCGCTGCTTCTTCCGCCGATACTTGTCGTCGCACCAGTCAACCTTGTCCGCGCTGCCGACCCCCGAATATCCACCCCCAAACCGCATTCCCTGCCGCTGCCCGTCATACTTGGGAACTTCGACCATCCCATGCGACGGTCCCCCCCCCCCCTTTTCAAGCGACAACGTCAACCTTGATATCGACAAAATAACAGGAAATAAGCTACATTACTTCAATATCCCTGCACCGCTCTGTCTCTCGCAACGCTCTCTTGCAAACTGCAACATCCCCTGCCACAACCCTCCTCATCATGCCTTACAACACGCGGCGTAAATCGCTGTCGCTGCCCAGCTTGGGTATTCACATTCCCACAACGCACGCTGCTCGCGCTGCCGCTGCCGCTGCCGCTGCCGCTGCCGCCTCTTCAAAATTCGCGCGTTCCTCGACCTCGCCGCCCGCGCACGCCACCGAGTCGTCCGAGTCACATCCAAACAAACGCCTCAAGCGTGCGCACGCCGATGCTGCCCCTACGCAAGCGGTTGAGCAAACGCCCCCTCCCTCCTCCCCTGCGCTCGTCAGCAGCATCGAGATGCCAGACTCCGACTCGGCTACCAAGATTGATCTTACCGCCGTCAATGACGATATCGTCGAGGCTGTCATTGCCCAGTTACTTGGTACGGGCAATCGCCCTCACCTCGTCAAGGATCTTGCCGTCGTCCTCGGCCAGACCCTTCCCTCTGTACAGCAGTAAGCCTCCCTTTCCTCCATCTTCTCTGCCCTTTGATCTGTGGACCCGCTGACCATGATCTCTGTAATAGATCTGCCAACCCCTGTGCCATCATCTCGTCACGTCTTGCCTCATACCTCAAGCGACCTACGTGGTCCTCTTCAGTTCTATGCCCCATAGCCAAGGAGCAGGAGACTGTACACCCTCGCCGCACATACTTCTTCCTCACCACCCAGCCCCGCCTGGAACTCTCAGATTCCGGCACAGTCAAGACCACCTTTCCGACTCCCATTGTCACCCCCTCCGTCTCTCTCACCGACGACACTGGCTCTGACATTGAGGGTCACCGTCGGGAGCTCAGCCCTTCTCCCGAACTCGACTTCTCCCCCCACGAGTTCGATGGAGGTCTCGACGATATGTTCCTTCCTGGAGGATCTGCCGGCTCATTTACAACGCGGCGCGCTAGAACCGCCCGTGACTTTCGTCATGATTCCCCGCCTCTCGAGAAGGATGAGCGCGAGTTTACCCAAACCGCCAATGTCCTTCTCAAGCGCAAACTGGCGGCCCAAGAGAAGCCTGTCGTTGTCGATGGCGCCGATCGCGTGATATTGGCCGACTATGGTTTTAGCGATGACATGTGGTTCGGCGACAGCCGTTTCGCCTCTTCTACCTCCTTTCTCACCAGTCCTACCATCAAACCCATGGTCCCACCACAGTCTCGCAAGGACGAGGAAGGTGACACCTGGCTGAGAATATTTGGCGACGACCAGGGCGCCGAGAGCATCGAGATTGATGAGCTCGACTGTCTCTTGGACTCGTTTTAGTCTGTTCCGAGCTGCTTCTTTCTTATTTCGCCTTGTATTCGAAAACGTGTGTGAGGGAGCTGTGCTTCGACACCCGCCTCGGGGCGAGTCCCCATATTCTCTATCTTGAGCTGTCTGTCTCTTTTTTTTTTCAATCTTCTCTCTCATCTCCTTGGCACTGTACAAAGTTGCTTTTTGATACGCACATCTATGATATGTACTTGATGTGCTATTTAGCCATCATGTACGACGCATGTATATACTATTACACTATATTTGTCGGGCTGGTAAGATTGGAGGAACGGATGGAGGTGTTGCCATGGATAATGACGGGAAGTATGGTTCGAGCGATGGAAAACGAGATGTTCTTTTTTTGTGCTTTTGCGCGGTTTTCTCTTTGGATTTGAATCTGGTCTTTTTCTCTTGCTTTACACTCTGGCGTTGGGGGAAACTAGGATACTACTGTCAAGTTCAGCGGTCTACACAAAAGAATATACCACTCACTGTCTTTTCAAAAAACGGAAAGAAGAAAAAGGAATATATGTGATATTTGTATGCATGTCTGAAATGTCGATGGCGCCACGTCTTTAATACAGGCAAGCCTCACTAAACGCTGCGACTCGATCTCGCCGATGCGGACTATATATTATTATATACAACACACATAACCATTGCGACCCAGATCCGCAGCCGACGCAACGTCCGCAGGCAGAACACAGAGCGAATACTTCATACAGGCTTATACAAAAATTACATCAACAAAACTAGGCCTAGCGAGCTCGCTTACTTTCGCCCCCTCGGCTCCCGCCCATCCGCCGCCTCGGCTCCCTCCCCCTCTGCCGCCCTCACCCTCATCTCCACCCAGACCAGCGTCCCCATCTGCAGCACTGCCTTGGGCCGCCTCACGCGGACGATCTCCAGGCCGGAGGCGGCGGCGGCCTCCTCGACGAGGGCCTCGATGTCGCGGTTCCACCAGCAGCCGTAGCGGCGGAAGTGGGCGCCGGCGTGGCGGTCCAGCAGGCCGTTGACCAGGCCCCAGCAGCCGCGGCCGTGCTCCAGCAGCACGACGCGGCCGGAGCCCGGGCGCACGGCGGACGCGAGGTTGCGCAGCACCGCGACGGGGTCCGCCACCGAGCACAGGCCGAACGTCTGCACGACGTAGTCGTACTTGCCGTCGCCGCCGCCGCTCGCGGGGGGCAGCGCGCGGTGCGCGTCCGAGCGCACCAGGCGGAGGCACCCGTCGAGGTAGGACAGCTGCGGGCTCTCGTCGGAGAAGGAGGAGGGGGAGGGTGCGCGCGCGAGCGGCGGCGAGGACCTGAGTGGGGCCACGGTCGCGGTGAGCTTCCTGCGCGCGACGTCGAGCATGTCGACGGAGATGTCCAGCCCGGTGAAGGAGGTGATGCCGCCTGCGGTCTTGTCGGCGTCGCTCTTCCTCGGGTGCCTGTCGTCGTGGTCGGCGCCGGCGCCGGCGGCTGCCTCCAGCGCGTGCATTATCGGCGACCAGTCGTAGTACTCAAGGTTGCGCCCGGACCCGACGGCCAGCTCCAGCACGTCCCCGCGGGCGCGCGCCGCCAGCTCCCGCCGGAGAGAGGTGATGCCCATCCACCACTCGGGCAGGTCGAGCTCCCTGTCGAACTGCTCGGCGTTGTCGCCCGTCAGCGCCGGCGGCCGGCCCGTCGGCACCTCGTGCTCGTCATCGTCGTCGCCGTCGCTGCTCTTGACCGTCGCGGCGACGGTGCCGATGATGTAGAAGCCCAGTGCGCCGGCGGCGAGAGCGGCCCCGCTCAGGGGGAGCCACGAAGCGCGCCAGACGGTGAGGAGGGTGTCGGCCGGCTGTTGTGAGGTTGGAGGTGGTGTTTGGTTCGGTCGGGGGCTGTTCTGTGGGTGTCTGGCTGTAAAATTAGTAGAGCACATAGGGAGGGGCGGATCGCGTGGGCTTGGGTACTCGGATGCATACGGTTTGTATTGTCGCGGAGGAGCGGCAGGTTTGGTCTTGGCTAGGGGGCCGAGCTTGCGGGATGGCGGCTTGGGAGGCCCGGAGCTCGCCCAGCAGCGGCATCGCGGCCGCCGGCGGACGTTGCCGGTTATGAGATGGCGGGTTACGCTGGCGTTCATCGGTCAAGCATTCCCCGCTCGTGCGTGATGTGGCGGACGCGCTGGCCGGTCCGGAGGGCTGACGTTCTGAGGACAAAAAAGGTGATTGGGCGGTACGGGATTGCCGACTTTTCGATAGACGCACGGAGTAGCAACGGCCCGAGCTTCTCGACGCGCCAATTCCGCTCGTCACATCCACAGCGGGTCTCGAAGACGTAATGATCTTGGCGACGCAGCATCTACTGACATACCCTGTACTTGAATATTCCTACAACCACGCGACAAACGCCACAATCGCTCGCGAACGCATAGCAACGTTGGCCGACGATAACTTCACAAATATCATCTAGCATTGAACAGGCTATATTAGACATAATGGCCGGGCAGGAGGATCTGCAAGAACTTCTCCGAATGTTTACGGCGCGTAAAGTGCCAATGCTAGCCGCAATGGGACACGTCAAGTCATTGCAGACCAAAAGCCTTAAAAAGTGAGTATCAATAGCCGCGATGGGTAATTGTGTATATTAATCTCGTGTCAGCATCGAGCAGATAGCCGAAGCCCCCCTCGCTACTATCGAAGGGATTCTCAAAGATGCGAAGCTGGCCAAGAGCTTTCACGCGGCATGCAAATCGTACAGCAAAAAGCCGTCGGCAGCCACAAAGCGCGGTGCGGAAGACACCACCTCACCAACATCGAAGAAGTCGAAGCTCGAGCCTACAAAGCATGACTTGGATTACGGCTCGATGAAGCCAGATGAACTCGAAGCGTCGCTGCAGCTGCCACTGGAAGAGGACGAGACATCGATTCGCGAGACAACAGTGGTGACAAATAGAGCGCCGCTGGTGCTCGTCTTCGCCGTTGAGCTATTGAGGGTGACTATGCCGGAGCAGCCACCGAGCAGCAGACTAAGCCTGGCGCAGGCGGTAGTCAGCGCCAACTCGAGGTCCAAGGCGGTGAGCATCGGCATTGAGAAGCCTGGCGGCGACATACCGGTCTCCGAAGGCCAGCCCAAAGTAAAGGTCATGGGCCGAGAGGTTCCAGTCTTGAAGCGTGGGGACTACACATGGTCGGGAGCACCGAAAAAGGACATCTCGGCAACAGCATCTACATCAACAGAATCCCTCACACCCAAGGAGAATAAGAAGACATGGACAGCCAGTACGACACTAACCTCGCGATCTTCCACATTTGTGGCGCATGTAGCGACCGTTTCAAATGCTAACCTGCGATCCGGTCTCATCAAGCAACTAATGGAGGAGCGACCAGACCTCGAAACAGCTACCCACAATGCGTGGGCGATACGGACCAGCTTCGGCAATTCACCGCTCGTGCAGCAGGCGTCGTTCGATGACGGCGAGTCCGGCTGCGGCAAGTTTATGCTCGATGTGATGAAGGAAGCAAATGCCACCAACACGCTCGTCGTCCTAACACGCTGGTTTGGCGGGGTGATGCTGGGCCCGGATAGATGGCGGCTCATGCGCGAGTGTGTCAATGATGCGCTTGCCTCGAAGCAGCGAAGATGGACATTTACGGCGGGTGAAGCCGCAGTGTGGGGTCTCGACACACAAGACGCGAAGCCGGTCGCGTCGACGGTGGGTATGGGAATACATCGGCCGGAGGCAGCACGAAACTACCTGCTGCGGTCATTCTTGTCAGGAGCGGCTGCGGACGAGGGAGGTTCGAAAAAGACGGTGACGGCGATGAATGAGGAAAAGCAGCTAAACCTGGGCAGGCTTCTGGGTGCTTTGAGAATCGTCTTCGAGAGTTGGTCGCAGGTGCTGAGCAGAGACGAGCTCGACAAGAGAGCGTGGAGTTGGTACGTTGCGGTGCGGCCAGACGTACAGTCGGGGCCAGCAGGCTGGGGAGCCAAGGGTGAACTGAAGCTGAGTAGGATATTGGACCTTAAACGCAAGTTAGCTGGGGACTAGAAGGGGAAAAAAAAGAAAAGGATTAGGATAAGAAAACAAAAATGAAAGAAGGGACTGTATGTGTAGACAGCGTCTGAAAGGCCTGACAAGGTCCTGGATGATGCAGCATGCAATTCAAAAAATACAAAGCAAATTATGCTCACCTCCGCAGGTACGGTACCTGGATTTATCGATAAGCCCCGCCACAACGCGTTGACGCGACTGCGCGGGGTCGGCCAGCACATCTTAGCAGCTACTGATTGGGTGGGCGCTGAGCATCGGCCACAAATATTGACATTCAGGTGGTGCATGTGTACTACTAATATACTGTACCTTACCGTACAGCAGGCTAGCACTGCGGGATAGGTAGTTGTAAGCACGCGAGAAGCGTGCTGAAACATCAATACCAAGTAAATACAGTGCCGTGCGCACGGCAACCGTCGGCATCACATCTTTTTAAACACTATATGCAACAAAGCCAGGTCAAGAGCCATCTCTGCACCACCGATCAAGGTAATTTTGTCTCCCAAGAGAGCTTCGAATTCGACATTTATCCCGCCGCCCGTGTTTTAAGTAGGCGGCACAGCTAACATAGTGTCTCGCGCTTCGCCGCACAGCCACCGAGAACCAGCAGTAGCAGAGACAAAATCGAGGGCCACACGCGCACACACACAAGGCAGAGCAGACTTCAAGGGAGAGCAGAGCTTCACAGGAGCCCCGGTCATAGCCCATTGACGCGACTCGCACGACATTGCACAAGCAGACCGGAAAGGACCACATTGTGTAGCCGTCCATTTATCCTGCTGTGCGACACACGTATTGGTCGCCTTGATTTGGTTTTGGTCTGCAGGGGACGTTTTCGAAACCTCGTTTCTGACCTCGATACTCGACCCTTGACAGGCTTGACTCTCGAACCTTTTTAGACCTTGCCGCTGCCGAAGTAGACTCCTCTCCGTCGCTGATCCGTCCCTCGACCTGGTTTCAGCCTTGTTGCCTCGACTCTTCTCCGAAGACTTCTCCCACGAAGCAACGAACGGGACATTGGATAAGTGCGGTGCATGATAAAACATGGATAACTACCAAAAATTGGAAAAGGTTGGCGAGGGTAAGCCGGTGATACGCTCGCAGGTGCCAGACTCCTCTTGTTGACGCCCGGCTGACTGTCTTGACGCTCTTGGACAGGTACCTATGGTGTCGTCTATAAGGCGCGAGACCTGGCCAACGGTGGCCGTATAGTCGCCCTCAAAAAGATTCGTCTCGAGGCCGAGGACGAAGGCGTGCCGAGCACGGCGATCCGCGAGATCTCGCTGCTCAAGGAGATGAAGGACCCCAATATTGTGCGCCTGTACAACATCGTCCATGCCGACGGCCACAAGCTCTACCTCGTCTTTGAGTTTCTCGATCTCGACCTCAAGAAGTACATGGAGTCGCTGCCCGTCAGCGACGGCGGCCGCGGCAAGGCCTTGCCACAGGGCTCCTCGGCGTACCTCGCCCGGCTGGGTCTTGGCGACGCCGTCGTCCGCCGCTTCATGCGGCAGCTCTGCGACGGCATCCGCTACTGCCACGCACACCGCGTGCTGCACCGTGACCTCAAGCCCCAGAACCTACTCATCGACGGAGACGGTAACCTCAAGCTCGCAGACTTTGGTTTGGCCCGGGCCTTTGGCGTGCCTCTCCGCACGTATACTCACGAGGTCGTCACCCTCTGGTACCGGGCGCCCGAGATTTTGCTCGGCGGCCGGCAGTACTCGACCGGCGTCGACATGTGGTCGGTTGGCTGCATCTTTGCCGAGATGTGCACGCGCAAGCCGCTTTTCCCTGGCGACTCTGAGATTGATGAAATTTTCAAGATTTTCCGGCAAGTACTCTGGCACTGTACTGCCACGAGAGAGAGAAAGGCGGAAGAAACTTGTGTGAACTTTGACTGACTTGTCACTTTTTGCTGCTGCAGAA
Organism: Niveomyces coronatus; assembly: GCA_018831755.1. Taxonomy (NCBI): domain Eukaryota; kingdom Fungi; phylum Ascomycota; class Sordariomycetes; order Hypocreales; family Cordycipitaceae; genus Niveomyces; species Niveomyces coronatus. The sequence goes on from JAFEME010000672.1 coordinate 11,787, forward strand.
CCCTCGGTACACCGTCAGAAGATGTTTGGCCTGGCGTGACGTCGTATCCCGACTTCAAATCATCCTTTCCCAAGTGGAGAAGAGATTGGTCCGCTCCTCTCTGCCACAGCCTCGACGATGCAGGGCTCGACCTTCTCGAAGCGATGCTGGTCTATGACCCGGCGGGTCGCATCTCCGCCAAAGCCGCGGTTAACCACCCGTATTTTGAGGAGATGCCAGAGGACGGGGATGCCGACGGATCAACTTCAGGCCGCGGGGCCGGCTACAGCTACTAGAAGTACGCGGCAGCTAGACCGTGCCCGGTACCTCGGTGAGGCTGTTGGGGGCGTCTCTACAAGTCATTGGGGACATGTGGTAGAAAGACGGACTTGGCTCGGTCACCTGAATCATGCTGAGTCTTGTCAGCATAGAGTCATGACGGAGTGTAATTACGTTCCGGGGAACTGTCTGTATTGTTGAAGAAGGATGGGGTGTACGGCATGATGGCACGAGAAATACGTTTTTGAGGTCTGTCCCTTTTTTGTTGTTTTTGTGTAGCGAGAGGCTTGGGACGAAGAGCTCAAGGTGTGACGATACTTGAAATTGGAGCGCTTCGTCGGCGCTTTTGTGTCCATGTACAGTTTAGACCGGGACGCTGTCGAGTATTGGCCTGGATGAATGCCGTTTTTCTCTTCACTTTCACGTATGGGCAAGCTCACAAAGTTGCAACAGGGCATAGGTGCTGTGCATGATATGCAGCATGCGTAAGATTCCTGGGCCTTTCGATGGTAGAATCACATGGAATACACGAAAAGATGCTTTGCACCACGGCTGCGACCATGGCCAGACATGTCCGAACCGTTAGACAGTGTGATAGGACGTTTGTTGCGGCCTCCCCCGACTCCGCATATATATCTCTCTACTTCAAGCTTACGCTACCCTACACTGATGACGAGTCGGCCACCTCGGACAGCGTGTCTTATCAAAGGTTTCTTGTTGATTTATTTATGGCTCCTGGTTGATTTCATTATGCCAGCTTTGCCCACCACCTCGGCTAGCTACATCTTTCAAATCACATTAAAAGACAAAAAAAAAAGCAAATGAGAGAGAGACCTCGTACCGGCACGGTGGTAACAAGTGAAAGAAAGGCGCCGAGACACAAATCTTACGAAGGGGACGGCACAGCAACTATGTTTCTCCAATTTCCGACATTCTGGGTCGACTATTGAGTATGTGCCATCCATTCATGCAACCTCAGGAGGAGAGGGGGTGAGACGAAGGGGTTTTTTTTTTGGGGGGAGAAGCCGGGGATGGTCAATATTTGTCACGGATCCTGGGAGGTGTCTTTTTTTTCTGGGGGATGCAAGACTTGCTGCATCTCGGAGAGATTTTTTTTTTTCGCGCTCGTTCTGATTGTCAACTTTACCTGCAGGTGAGATGTGGTGGTGAGACAGATGAGAAGAGCTGGGGGCGAGAGACATTGACAGGAAAAGACAGGGAGAGTGAGAGAAGTCGGCCCGTACGGTCGGGTCGCTGTGACTTGTCTTCAAGGGAGGGAGGGTGTGGTTGTGCGTTCGTGTGTGTGTGTGTGTGTGTGTGTGTGTGTGTGTGTGTGTGTGTGTGTGTGTGATGTGAAAAATAGAAGGAATCACGGTGACAAGTCCGGTAG
>JAFEME010000673.1:0-13369 GCA_018831755.1 Niveomyces coronatus
AAAAAAAAAAAAAAAAAAAAAAAAAAAAAAGGAAGGGAAGAACTTGTGTAGAACTAGGCAGAGCGTCGTCGCCTCTATCCGCCGGTCCTACCTAGCTTCCATCGGCCATATGATAAGGTCGGATCGGCTGAGCTAGGCGGCAACCCTGATTGCAGTGGTCGTGTGCATTTCGTCAGACCTGGAGGGAGGGAGGAGGCAATGCTTTGGAAGTCGGAAGCGCAGATGGGGGGTTTTGAGAAGCACGTTCCACGATCTTCGCGCAAATCCCATTCGCACGTGCCGCTTGTCCTTACGAGCCAAGTGCCAAATTTAAAAAATGAAAATTCCATGAGCCAAAATGAAGCTGTGGGACGAGATGAGTTGCATTCATCTCCCCCGTTTGTGGCGCCGTCGCAAACTCATCTCGACATCCATTTGCCCGACGATGTTGGTTTGACGCGTGTGTGTACTGTACATGGGCGAAAAAGTAAGGACGAGTGTCGACGCAAGCATGGGCCGGCTTTGGAATAGAACCTCAAGTGCTTTGGCACGCCTTCGATCGAACAGAGTCGACGCGAGTAATGGCAATGCAGGCCGAGCTCTTCATCGGGCAACACTCCCTTCTGTTTCGCCGAATCTCAAATGCGGCGCATCAACTCATGCTTTTATATCCGGGATGGGGTATATCACGGGCACTCAAGGAGGGGCATCCAAGCATCAAGAGACATAGTCCTCGAGAGGTGATGGTGCGGAAATAACCGGTTACTAAGTTAGATTTGCATAATGCTGCTTATAACCTTTTTTTGTTGTGGTCATGCAACGGCAAGTTCCATGTAAAGCTGCAGAGGTCTATCCTAATTGATTATGCAGCACTGCATGATTATGTAGGCTCGCATAACAATGCAGTGTGAGAGATGGTACTCCAGCACGAGTAGGTAAGGAAAAAAAATGGATCAGGCCAATGTCCCTCCTCTCTCTCTCTCATCAACTAGCGAGGCAGTGAGGGCAGAAAATAAAGTTGCCCACGAATTGGCCAAATCTAATTTACCTCTTTCGCATCCATCGCGCCTTGCGCTAACAACCGGAAGGCCTTTGCCCAACGGGGTGAGTGGCGGAGGTTGACCGGGGGTGGGCGAAAGGGGAGATGATGGTTGAGGAGACGATAGGTGACTTGGCGCGTCAAGACTGATTGGTCAGTATATGGGGTACCGGAGGGCCAGAGACTTTGATTCTGTTCCCATGTGCAAAGAGCATGGCCAACAGCCAATTTTGTGAAAGTCGTGATGGCCGTTTCGAGGTATACAGTACCTTACCAACCCCCCAAACCCCCCCCTTTCCCTCTCGTCTCACAGTCATGGTTACCGTAAGCTTCAGAAGATCACTCTGCGGCCTGATCCTCCAGCTCAGACAGCCCGTAAACGAAGAAAAACAATCCCGGAAGTTTGCCAAGTTGGCAAAAACGTGTCTCGGTTGCACAACGATGCGTCACCGGACTTGTTCACTTTGCAACATGTTGTGAACAAAGCACCCGCTTACGAAGAGCTGCAAACTGCACTCCCCCTCCCCTCCCCTTTTTCCCGAATGCAAATGAGAAACATTCGGAGAATTACTCCCAAATTTCGCGAGACATTCTACCAGGCACGCACACCACAACTCCAAATTGTTACCGTTGGGCCGGCGCTGAAGAGTTGAAAGACCAGGGGGGGGGGACTTCTCAGCGCCCGCTCACAAACAACAAAAAAAAAAGCCTCTGCGACGTTGTGGTTCATGTTTTTCTTTTCTTCCATCCTTGATTTTTTGACTCTCCTTGTATGTGTGACCCGGAGACTCGGATCCTCTTATTACAAATTTATCCTAAACCTAGAGGTTGCAATAAATCTTGATGATCAGGGGTGAAGGGGAGGGAGTCCAAGCATAAAAACAGGGCTACATCGTCATGTCCAAGTAGCCACCACCCCCCGCCTCCTTGAAATTGCCTGCAGGCGCTCCGGTTCCAGTGACAGAGCTGCCCTGCTCACATTCAGTCATCTATCATTCTGGCGGCTCCTTTTTAGGGGCCATTTGGGGTTACACGTTGTAAATTGAGCTGAAGCCAGACACGCTCGCGAGGCAGGTTGATCGCGCCTCGAGATTACGTTCAAGAAGCAGTCAGCTACTACAGAATCCCAAAGCCACAGCTCGTGAAACGATCATGTATTTAGCCTTGTACTACCAACATGCTGTTCTCGCAGCGGACGGACCAAGAGCTCCTCTTCATTGGCACAGCCGGCAACAAGGCCACCGGCAGTCTACGGCTACAGCCTCCTCTTCCCTCTGCATTGTTTCGAACAAAGGCTCAATTTTACAGCTCATCGTCTTGTCATTCTTCGGCAAGTGTAGAGGTCCACGACCCAGCCCACACCTGCTTTGCCTATCAAGGTCAATAGTCGGCAACGGCTGATGGATACCGGGACGGTTCGATAAGCAGCCACACTTCGATGCAGCAAAAATGGTATAATAAACCAGAACGCTGTTCCGGCCTAGCTGCTGAGCGCGATGCTATAAAAGTGAAGCGATATTATTATACAAGAACTAGAATCCCGATCTCGACTTTCAAGATAGTATCATCATGCAAGTCTTTTTCAGCTCCGCTGCCGTTCAACTCGACGGGATAGATCACTCGAGACCGGCAATCACTTCAAATACTCCTTTGTTTCAATTAACCAATTGCCGGGAGTCGAATAGCGCGTCCTTCAAGCTAGAGAATGTCCGGCAATCTCTCTCTCTCCCTCTCTCTCTCTCTCTTCTTCTTTTCAAAAATAAATAAAAATCTGATTCTAATTTGTTGGTCTTTGATCAGAAACCCCACCTCGTGTCTCGGTGGGATTCGCTCTGCTTTAATTTTGCGCAACTTTTTATTTTATTTTAAATCTTTTTTTCCCTTTTCTCTGTTTTATGAAGATAATTTTGGCGAATCAGAAAGAGGCTTGGCGATTGACCTTGTCGCCGATCCCGATTGCAGTTATCCCCCTCTCGCTACGACCAGCTCGTTGAAGAGATGCAGGGCGCACACATGTTACGAGATGACGTGACGGGCTTTTTTTTCTCCCCTCCCAGGCACGGCGATGGTCCACGGGGGCGGCCGGGTCTTGGCTCTAGAGAGATTGTTCAGCCCCAGAACTGCTAGTTCTTCACAAATCGAGTAGTCTCTTGTTCTGAGTTGTTGTAAATAGTCTCTGGCCGCTTTCGTTTTCAGCCGTGAACAACCCCAGCGCACCACCCTCCTCGCACAGCAACAGGGGACCTCTCTCCTCCGCGCCGGCGCGTCAACACTATACGAGTTACGATAAAAACAGGACCAAGGGTAACGGAGGAATAGGGAAAGGTGAGTTTATCCGACCAAGAGATGGTGGCGCGAGTCAAGCGTCGAGTTCATCTTGCACCACATCTGTATTAGCCAGGCGAAAGACCCTGGTCTAGCAGAACACGGGGAGTTGTTGCCGGAGACCAACAAGACTCCCGCGATCCTTCTTTTGGTCTATGCATGTTGTATTTGTATGTATGTAGTTGTTGTTTTTTTTTTCTCCTCTCCCAACTATTCCTTCCTGCTCGACCCCTGATCCCGGGCAGTAAAATGATCACGGCCACTATTCCTGCCAGATTTTAGGAGCAATGTCAGGGCAAATCCCGCGGGGAGCCGTGGCCCGGCTTGCCCGTTGAAGGCAAAGCTGCTCTCTGCGCAGATTGAGAATAGCGGCGTTCCTGGGTGTATGAATATGACCAGGATGCGAGGCACTTGTGAGCGCGACTTCTCCAACTCGCTTCGTTCGACTGTCAGATGGCAATTCGTTGCCGGCGACCGTTCATGATTCATCGCCTCGGCATCGGCACTTGCAGTCGTCCACCAGAGGCTTTGCAGCATCAACAACTTTTACCACAGCCGGTTGCCCTTTTATTCTATTTAATTTGTTTCAAAAAAGTCGAGTTGAGAACTACAAAGTCTCGGCTAAAAAGAAATCCGAGGTCCAGACGTTTTCTCAGTGGTGCGGCCCAAAACGCCGGGACAGAGAAGAGACGGTTCCATGCACATGTCACTGATGCAGTAGTGAGACTCTGTGACCTCTTCCTTGGAGCCATCATGAGCAGTCATCCTTTTATGATGGCTCAGATTTCCAATCGCTTGGCGCAGCATCGAGCGGAGCAGAATAATAAACGGAAAAAAAAACGAGTCGTTTACAAGGCCAGCGAATGGCAAGGAACCGATACAAGCCGTGACACCCACCATACGTATTTGAGAAAGCTCCGACAAGGTGTGTGTGGTGTGGTGGTGTGACTCTCCCCCATCTCTTCTCCTGTTCTGTGCCTTTGGTCCTTCGGCGCCTTCTCTCGTACGACGCCGACGCGTTCCCTCACGGCCATGCTCCGAAGACATTCAGAAAGTATCGTGCTTACCATTCCATCGCAAAGTTGAAAGGAAAGAAGTCGTCAATTCATTGGCAACGTATGATGTTGAGCCCTGAACAGTAGACAATAAAAAAAACCACTCTCTGACTGTCCCTCCCTCTCCACCGTCAGCACAGACTGCCCGCCCAGACTTGTTTTAATACGGGAATCTGTCGGCGTGGCCCGACCCTGCCAGCGAGGGCCGATGTGTTTCTTGTTGGTCCGTTTTTTTTTTTTTTTTTTGCTTCTTCTCACTATGACTTTTCTTAGTTCTGCCTCGTTCCCATTTGGTTTCTCAGTAAAGGAAGCTCCGCCGTGTCTGACATTCTCGGCTCCGAATTGTAGGTGTTGCTCGTTGGATCCTGGCCACGACGACTCGCGTTTTACTTTTTTATTGATTTTTTATTGTTCGCGCGCCGCTCATTTGCCCTGATGCTATCCCCTCCTTCCCCGTCTTGTTTCTTTCTCCCCCGGCCTGCGCGGGTTTATAATATACAATGTCAAGAGTCCTGAAAGGTGTTAAAATCCTTTTTGCCTGTTCTTACCCCGCCGTCGGCCTCTATCAATTGGTCTTGTAGTGCAAGGTAATAAAAAGGAAGAAAGATGAGAATCACTGACAGGGAGGCAAGCGGGGAAGAGAAACGCCATCCTGGGGCTGATGCGAGGTTGATTGTTATGGGTGGACACTAGCAAGGGGGAAGAGGGGGGGAGGGCTTGGAGTCATTGTTTGCTACCATGAGATCAGTCGCGCGGTCTTGTCAAGGTCGGCATCTATCGTGGGATGCTTTCTGCTGTGCAATGCATCCTCGAGGACTCCAAGACCCCATGGGTAGGCATGTCGGTCGGCATCTTTTGTGCCGGCAACCCGACTTTTCAACTTTTGGTAAAAGCATGTGGTTCGGCACATGTCACTCACGCGTCGTTGATTCACTATTTGGCCCGCTTGCACAAACCGTTGCAATTAGTACAAAGCAGACTGACCGATGTGACGCCACCATGGAACAAAAAAAAAACTACCCATTTCCAAGCCCGGTGCCGTTTCAGGGCATGGCGGACCTGGCTCCGTTAGTGTCTCTTATGTAAAGCACAATTTAACACTTCTCGACTGGCAATCTCTCGGACAAGGGCGGCGAGGAGACAGAGAAGAAGGTTGTCGAGAACCCGGTTTGTATGGATGGAGGCAAGACTTCTCAACAGCGTGTTCAGCTCGTCGCGGCGCTCCCCTGTTGGATGAGTCGGTGGCGTCTTCAGCGCCACCCAGGGTCGTCCGTTTGGCTAATAAGTAACTGTATCCTCTGCTTGTTTTTTAACCCCTTGTCGTAGGGGGAGTGAGCGTGGGGTGCAGAAACGATCTCGACTCACCGGACTAACAGGAAGAGAGGGAGGGCCATGAGAAAGAGAAGGCCACCTCGCCGCCTCGCGCGCTTGAGAAAGCTACGTGCCTCATTGCTCGGGATTGCGGCACCTCGTCTTCGTCTTTGTTTCGTCTCTTGTACACTCGGTGTGTGAGCCTGCCACGATGGCTGCAAGGTTCCCGAGCGAAAGGGCCCAAGCTTTTTGTGTTGGCCCTTTTTTTTTTGTGTGTGCCTCTTGTTCAGTCCGGTCGGAGCAAGAGCCCGAATGTGATCCGTGCTACTCTCGTCCTCTCCGATCTGAGCAATGCGTGGCCCGTCAAAACGGCGACTACCACGCCTCCGAGCCTCGCGTAGTATTTGACACGATCCACAAGAAAGCAATAACACGGCATCTCTATTTTTTTTTCTCGAGGTTTCTCGAGGTAGAATAAGAACTCGAGTCATGAAAAGCTGTTTGGTCTATATCATAAAATATCCTATTGCAACGCGTCTCGTAGGTGATCGAGGCAACAGCGTTCTTCTTGTGACTGAGTGTTTCCCTACAGTACTGAAATGGTCGACATTGACAGAGACCCCGGAACCAGCCTATTTTTGTTCGCCACTTTTCCAACGCAGACTAACGTGCATGCATGAAATGGCGTTGAAAAAATGGAAGCAAACTGAAGCTACTGCAGGATTCCTCTAGTGAGGTTCAACACAAAACACCACAAAGCTGAAATGAGCGTCTTGCCAGAGCGTCTACTACACAATTGGTAGATCAGTTGTTTCTTGTCCTTCTCTCGACGTTGAGACATAATGACCTCTTCTCTCTGCCCAATTCCCGCTATATTGGACGTGGAACAGTTCAGCCATGTGGGCGATGTTCAGCTACGCCCAGGGTTTGCTCGGATCGAAGGAGGCGTGCGGCTATCCAAAACGCAAGACGTGATGAGAGAGATGCTCTTCTCCTCTCAAGCCAAGTTTCCGCCAAGTAGCTACTATAATGAGTTTCTTTTTCTTTTTCTTTTCTTTTTTTTCTTTTTAATTTCTGGGTTTTCCCCATCTTGGAAAGAGCAGTGACAAGCTTTTTCAGGCACAAATTCAATATTACCCGCTCGAGCTGAATTGTGTAGGTTTCCCCGGCCAGGGCTCAGCTTCCGGCGCGCCTCGTCGACCAGAGAGAGAGAGCTTCTACTCCCAACTCCCAACTCCCCCCCCTCTCCTGCCCAGCGCCTGGTCTGCGACATGCTGTCTCACCAGGCCAGCACTCTACCAACCAGTGACGAGAGTCCGCGGGCGCGCCCTTAGTCCACGAGACCCTGAGGCCCTCTGCGCGTGCCCCCCCCCCCTTTTTACATACGCGCGTGTCTATCGTTTTTGCCCGTCTCAAAAACCATCCCGGTGGCAATCTTTTACGCAGCTGCCAAGTCTCTTTTTCGAGAAATAGCCCGAGAAATGTACTTGGCCGAGACATTCGTCGCGGTCGTGAATGGCACGGGGAGGGGCAAGCCACTCAGGTGGCTCCTGTTGAAGTGGTTGATGGCGGAGGCGCACGCTGGAACTCGAGCCGTGATTAAGAGCCCGTTCGTCACAGGTCATTACTTACTTACGCGCTCCCTGCGGCTGTGTGCAAAATCTCGACTCGCCATTACCGTCGGCCATAAGACCAACGCAGCAAGTATACGAACCAACTCGGCACGAAGCCATCCGAGATAAATGAAGAAACTTTTAAAGTTTGCCTCTATTTCTATATTCACAAGGTCAGAGAGAGAAGAAAAGTCCCGCGGATAAACAAAATCTCTAAACGTGGTTACCGCCGCCGCGATTGCAGTGCTTCGGTCGGGCTCTGTAGCACTCCGTCGAGGCTGCAACGAGCCGTTGTCTTTCCGGGCCTTTCTATTCCCTGGTTTTCCAGAAACTTTATTCCCCCCCCCCCCTCCCCCTTTACACTTCGCGAGACAAGCGTTGATTGCTTATACCGTGGCCCTACTAGCGCGCGTATGTGCTGTAGTATGTCTCGCCTCCCCTTACTTCTGTGCGGCGTGAAGAGCGCAGTGCTCCTCTAGATTCATGTTGTGTCGTGTTTTCTGGGCTGAGACGCGGAGCAATCAGCGTCATGACCGCTTACCAATGGTATGTCTCCATGCAACCGCTTCTCAGTTGTCGGCTCGACTAGGCGCCGTCTTTCTTCAGCTCGCTATCCAGAACGATGTGCGAGACAAGCACAGCAGCAACGTGTGCGCTAGCTCTACCAATTACACAGAGGCACGCATTGTCCATAGAAAAAGAAGGGAAAGGCCTCTTCGAAATTGCCATGCGAATCCGCGGTGGATGCCGCCCCCTCGGACCGTGGCGGCTCTCGCTTACACCACTCGCCGAGGTGTGATTACCCAACTCTTCTCAGCGGTGCGAAACTTTAATATCACTGATCTTCTCCCAGCTTAGGAAGAGCCTCGTGGTTGATTTGGAGACTGTATAAAAATTAAGCTTTCTCTCCTTAATCCTCCGTTTTTTTTTGTCATTTTATCCGACGGCTCCCACCGAGAGTTTAAGCCTGAAACAACGCAAGGTTTTCCCTCGTGTCGCTTTATACAATTCAGGGAGTGATCAAAGTGAAATTACAGCTCATAATTCTAAAAGAGGCTTCCAAGACAAGTTCTTTCTCCGACGTGGCTCAAGGCCGCGGCGGGCAGGGTGTCGATATCGTTCACAGGCTCTATTTTCTCTCTCTTAATTAGAGAGTAGACACGTTACATATAAAAGTAGCGGCCCAACGCCATGACATAACACGACGGTATTATGCAGTTGGGCATAGAATCACGACTCGTGGTCTGCGGAGTGCGCCAACGGCATGCTCGAAGGATATGTACAGGCACGTCGGAGATTTATAATCCCCACGACAATCCGTCGATCTTTGGGACTCTTCATCACCTCACCTTGATCGACTTCTTTTTTTTTCTCTTCTTATGTCGGCAAGTTCGGATCTGGTAGCAGATGTCAGGGACGCTCTTTGAACTAAATTGCATAACTCGTTCGATCATCTCTTGATGCGCCGTCCATTTCATTATCACGGAGCTTCCCCGAATTCGCTTGTGCCTCGATTGAGACAGCTCTGACTCAATCATTGTCTCAACTCGGCGACCTTTCTTCTATTATTAGTTTGGTAGAAAGCAGTTTCTTTTTCCTTCGTCCTCTTCACATTAAAAAAAACTTTTTTCTACATGTGCCTGTCTGACCGAGTGGGCGGTGGCGCTGGTAAGACCGGATGGATTTTCCAAAAAGGCTCTCTTCAAGGGTCGTCCAGAGTCAACGAGAGACAGGGGCCAGCGTCTCTCGGGACGAGAGGCATCCATCCTCATCCCCTTCTGCTCCGGCGCGCGCGCCCACGGCAAGCTCCGCAGCCTCTCTTCTAGTCCAGGAACAGAACGTGCAATTTACCATCATGGCGAACTCTGCTGATTGAGATTTCGCGGTGCTGCTCGTTGGAGAGTTGATCAACAATAAGCGGATCCTCCAGAGATGCCCAAAGGCTTTCTTTGCCCATCGACAGCCCAACGTGAAGAGAAGGTTTCAAAATGGAGGGGGTCCATAATGAATGACACCGGCCAAGAAAAGACCGGAGCGACACGTCGGCAACATGTGCGACCATGAGCCCCAAGCTTCTCTTTTCACTTTGGAGATGCGTTCTGTCGACGTGCTGCTGGTCAGAGTAGAGTAAGTAGTGGCGACGCTCTTGCGGCGACTACTCTTTTAGCGACCGCATAAGCCTGCACAATTACTTGATCTCGTCCATGTATGTACCCCGTATCCGTTCATGCAACGACAAGCATGATTTGCGCCCGCGCGCTTTTCGGGGCAACGGCCGCCTGCAGGACATCACATCACAGTTGTGGCGCCTCGGAGAGAAACAGACGCGTTTCCCCAAAAAGGGCCCTTGGTACCAAGAGAAAATGGAGTCGCTGAAAGGGGTGAAAGAAACATCCAGTCTTGTACGTACACCTCTTCTTCCCCTCCCTCCCTGCCCCCCTGTCCATGTCTGTTCTGTCTGTTCCCCTGCCCTCCACATGAAAAAGCTTTCCGGCATGAAATTTGCCGGCCCCCCCCCCCCTCCTCCACCTTTACAGCCAAATCCTCCTACGAGGTACACCCCCCTTGCGCATGGATACCGTGACTTGAGCAGTATGCAGGCGTCACGATCGCCCACTCCAAGCCGGGGGCCCAGAACCCGGACCGTAGACCATGGGCTAAAATAGGGCGAGGAGTCGACGGCGTCACCCGGTTGCGTACTTCCCTGCCTTCCGATGGACAAATCAAAAGACGATGGTGAAGCCTCCTTTTTGGTAGTTTTTTTTTTTTTTTTTGCACGGGAAAAATAAGACGACAAAGAGGTGAGTTGTCTGTCGGTGGGCTGACAGAACAAATGAGCGGGCGCTGCCAGGTTGCCACCCATGTTTTGACTGAGAGGTTGGGTGTTATGGAAGTCCTTCGTTCAGCAGTTGTTAGTTACAGAACGGACACAATGCACACATCGTAGAGATGGTCTTGAATAACACAACTGGTGACGCATCGAGCCCTGAGCAAAATTTGAGCATGAGATCGCTGGCAGTTTTGTCCAGTACTGGCAAAAGAACAAAAATAATTATCCAAAGACAATTATAATACTTAGTAGAGTTCAGTATAGATTCGATACTTACCAACACGCAGCTATGCTGTTATTACGCGCTATAGGGTAGGGCTCTCATTATACAGGCTACCATGGTCCTCCGTCTGACCGAAAACGCCATGAATGATGCCGCACAGGGGTCTGAGAGAAGTAATCGTCGAAGATGCTTGCGGCTCTCTTCGATTGTTCATCGTTTCCTTGGAGCGGCAGGACCTGTGCGCTCCCGTCTCTTACGCTCACTGAACACATCTTACCAAGACATCTCGCAGGAGAATCGCTGCAGAAACGTCTCCGAACAATGGGGGGTGAGATATCTGATGAACAGGACTCTACAGAGCACGGCCACTGGATGCACTCGTTTCGACGCAAGGCGCGAGGCAGGGTGTGCAGGTAAGCCTACGAAGATATCGCACGTTCTAAAGGCAGGATGCGAATGGCAAACATCTGTCAAACCAGCAGACATATTTTTGCACTAACGGGTTATTTATTTCTTTTTCCTTAATTTTTTTTTTTTTTTTTTTTTTGCCTCTTAAAAATATGAACGAATGACACTGGAAGAATCGATTTGAAATCATGAAAGGCAAAGCAATTCTGAAAGGGGTTGTGTGCCGCATTTGTTTGTGCCCTTGTGTAACTGATCCGTTCCAAACGGTGAAACCTTGGGTCTGCATAGAGTGAGAAAAAGAGAGAGAGAGAGAGAGACACTGCACCAAAAACAACGTCGGTCTTCTCCATTCATACCATCTCATCGGAAGGTTGACTTGGTCATTCCACAACTGAGGCACAAACTGCGGTCAAGCGATCCCTGGCGGTGGAATCTGATGCTTCTAGCCTGCCGCTTCACGTGAACTCTTCCGCGAATTCGTTTATTAGTGCAAAGACATGTTTGCTGAGCTGCATACCGTCACTAGTCTAATGAAGAAACGGTTTTCAAGACATGCATTGCTTCTGCCCCGTGCCGCTGCGGAGTCTCTCTCTGCATGCATGGGCGACGTGTTCGCACGGCACAGGTTCGTTGATAGCACTCGCGGAGGAACAGCACATGTCCAATCCCTTCCATATCCCGGTATTTTCATGCACAAGCAAGACAATGGCCACCGGATAAAGTCAAAAAAAAAAATACAAGGACTTTGCTGATTATGTAGCTTCGGGATGGCAAGCCGCGTCTGACCGTCTGAAGCATGTGGCCGCGCTTTGTGCCTGCATGCATCATCATGTCTCTCCCGCAAGTTTGATACAAGAAAAAGAAAAAAACGCTCACATATACAGGGGAGAAATAGTGGTTTTTTTTATTTATTTTCAGATCTATACATAGTTTCCTTTCAGCCGAGACGGTGCTGGTACCATGGACTCGGGCCGGGCATGCGACGCAGCATTTTTCCGATGCGTCTTGCCGGCACGGGACTCTCTGCACGGTAGATAAACAAACAATTCACCTGAAAAGTAAAATTTTGGGTATCGAATGAGAAGAGCGAAGACGACATATGAGACGCACACTCCTGGTGCATTGCTACGTGTCTCTGTCTTTGCCTACACAAGCCGTCCCAGCCGACTGAACTCGCAGAGGCTGTGCATCTCATAATGCGTATCTTTGGGTTTCAGATATAACACTCCTGGGACTTTTGACGTAGCTCAAAGGCAAGAATTAAAAATGAAATACAAAGAAAGAAAGCAGGACGAGAAAAGTTAGGTAGGAGCGGCACACCCAGTACTACTTCGCTACAAGACATGCATATGTTGAAGTAGTAATATAGCATAGGCGACCATTCGTAATGAGAAACAGCCACTTGAGACTGCAGTTGATCATCGTTTTGCTTGCCGTAAACATCTCCGTTGCGCTCATAGCAGCAGATGGATCAGCTGTTCGTGTGGGAAGCAGCGACGTAAGACTATGGCGTTGCAAAGTTGACGCCTCTTATCAAAAGCCGATACTCCGAATCTGATGTTCGATAGATCTAGCGCAACCTCGCGATCGCTTCTTGTAGGGAACGGCCCGTCGCGGGCATGCGGGAAAACAACCGAGACCCCAGCCATGACATTTACCCGGCCGCTGCTCCGTGTCTGCCTCGAAGGGTCTGGCGATGAAAAGTAACGTAACCACACTACTGCCATGTCTGTCTTATTTTCTATATCCCGCGTCATCCGTTTTACTTTTTTTCCATCCGCCCTCTCTGTGTCGGTCGGTATCGTTGCATTGCGACTCATGCGCATCTGAAACAACGAAAATGTTCGGACTCTGAGGCACAGCCGCTTCTCCTGCATGAACGGCTCATCCTGCAGCGTCTGTCTCGAGCGGCATCATTTGGAATATACCAGAGAGCTACCAGAGAGCAAATCAAGGAAAGAAGTTTGAACAGGCTTGGAGGGACGAGTTGCCGATCTAAAAGCAGTGACGACACAATCTATCCTCTTCATCGTGCGGGCCCGGCTTTACACAACCGAACCGCCTCCATGTTTCAACAGGATCTCACAGTCTCTGTTGATCTCGGAACGTCATCCTGCCCCTCGCCGGGAGCAAGGATTAGTTTGGCCTCTTGCCGCATCTCAATAACACTTCTCACTCACCCGTGTGACGAAGCATGGGGTAATGGGGTGACACGCACGACGCAAAAGAAAGGTCTCTCCTCAATGAGAAAACCCCTCTCTTCCACAGGCTGACGCAAGCCGATGGAGACAGTTGCTAGTTGTGGACTTTCTATTTTTTTTTTTTTCATGCAGGGAGGAAGCACAAGAAGCGTAGTAGCCAAGAAAATCTGACGTGTAGTATTTTGATGCTGCGCAACCAAACCAGAAAGAGAGAAGCCGATTTCGTTTTTCATATTTTTTTTCTTGCTTCCAAGAAAAGAAAAACAGAAAATAGCAAGTATTACCCCGCCACCTCTCTTCTGTTTCCGAGGCATTGGAGATAGTTATTGAGGGACTAAGAGGCAAAGGAAAAAGCAATGTTTGGTCTTAGCCTCCGTCGATAAAC
>JAFEME010000674.1:0-13307 GCA_018831755.1 Niveomyces coronatus
ATTTTTTTTTTTTTTTTTTTTCGCTTTTTAAGAGGCAATGGAAAAGAAAAAGTGTTATAGAAGAAAAGAAGAAGAAAGGAAGTAAAAAGGTACTAAGAAGAACTAAAATAGATGAAAAGACGTGAAGAAAAAAAATAAACATATCAAGGAATATAGAGAAAATAAGGAGACATGATAAAAACAAAGTCAAGAGCAAGGGAAAACAAAAGACTTCGACATACTCGTCCCTGAAATTGAGGTCGATGAGCTTCCGCGCCGTACGGTCGAACCGATCCTGCGCCTTGTAATTGCGGTAGCCAAAGTCGTGGCGGTGGCATGCCGGTTCGAAGGGATAGGTATGGTGATAATCCGGTGCGTAGATGCAGCCATCCGACGTCCAATCGAGGGTCTTGGGTAGACTCAGGTAGCGCACGGCCATGAAGGAGGGCAGAGAGACTCTGAAGAGGAAGTGGTCGGTGGTTTCCTCGATAGAGGGAAGGGTAGAGGTCACGTTAGACGGCGCCGCCAGAGCCAGGAAGGGAAAGGCGAGGAACGTGAGCCTCATCTCGGATATGTATAATGCGTGCGAATGTCTCGATATCCAGATATGAGGTGTGTCAGCGGCCGCAAAGGGGACTACCCGGACACAGACGACGCAGTGCGTGATTCAACACTGGTCTCTCGTACGCTCCCGCTTGCCATATATGATTTTGCGAGGGGTGGACGGCACTCTTTGCATTTATTCATTATTCTAGGCAGTAAGATGGTTTTCTTTCAAGTCCCACATGAATGACAAAATCAGGGTCTCGGCTAACATGCCAACCTTGCTTTGGCCCCTAAATAGTCAATTACGCGACGAGTGCTCGCCACAACTATGGTGACACGAATACTTGTTGACACACTTTCGATGTAGAGAAGTAGCCGCCATAGTCTTACGCAAGTTCGCGTCTAGAAGGACCAATGAGAGGAGGGAAGGGTAGCAGAGTCGATGATGCATCGATATGCCTAGTATCCTCTACAACGCCGCCCTACCGGGATTCAGGCATCATGCTTGTGTCCTTTTCGTCCATAGAAAATTCTCTTGCGGGATATTATTTTTAGTGCGACTGCCCAAGTGAGAATTATATTGCAATACTTGACAACTGTACTCGCTGATATGCACCATCAGCCACGTCGCCCGACGCTTGCTCTTGGCGAGGACGGTGAGGCCAGAGTGTGATCTTGCCCACCCCCCCCCCCCACCTTCTTCGAAACACGAATATTATGAAACAAAATTATTCATTCCTTAAATTAGATGCCAAAATAAATAGGAGGCTAGTGCAGTGCAATATTGGTGTTTGTGGTGGAAAACAAAAAGTCGCCGTGATGCCGAGTGCTGCTCGCTGGCGAGGCTTTCCCTCCTCGGACGCTATCGCGGGCCAGTATATGGAGAGAAAACAAAATGAAATCACGATCTGAGGGAAGTCAGAGCAGTTCACCAAGATCTTAATTAGAAATGATTCTCCAATGTGATCGTGACCGTCTTGGAGATCAGGTACTCCTCGACTGCCACGTCCTTTCCGCTCTCCTTTCCGTAGCCAGACTCCTTGATGCCACCAAAGGGACTCTCGGCGGCAGAGCTGTTGCCGGTATTCTGTGATTCGAAAAAGTCAGCCAAAACATTCTCTTTTCTATGCTGGCTGATCCTGGCCACCATGAAACTCACCACACCAATCATGCCCGCCTCGAGGTTTTCCGACAGGCGAAATACACGGTCAATGTTCTTGGTAAAAGCATAGCTCGCAAGGCCCATGCTTGTATCGTTGGCCCAGCGGGTGACCTCTTCCTCCGTCTCGAACTCGTAGATGCCGCATACCGGGGCAAACGTCTCCTCGCGTGTCATGAGCATCTCCCGCGTCATGCCCGTCATGATGGTCGGCTCCATGAAGTAGCCGCCGTCGCCGCCGCCGCCGGATCGCCCCTTGCCGGTGCCGAGCAGGATCTCGGCGCCCAGCCGCAGCGCGTCCGCGACCTGCGCCTCCGCCTTCTCGATGCCCCTCGGCGTCGTCACGGGGCCCATGGTGGTGCCCTCCTCCGCGCCGTGGCCGACGACGAGCTCCCTCCTCGCCCGCTCCACAAGCATCCCGGCGAACTCGGCGCGCACGCCGCGCTGCACGTACAGCCGGTTCGCCGCGATGCACGCCTGGCCCGCGTGCCGCCACTTGAGCGCCATGAGGTGGTCGAGCGCCTGCTCCAGGTCGGCGTCGTCGAAGACGATGAAGGGGCAGTTGCCGCCGAGCTCGAGCGTGCACCTCTTGAGGTTCCTCGCGCACAGGCCGGCGACGATCTTGCCCACCCGCGTGCTCCCCGTGAAGGTCACCTTGGCCACGCGCGGGTGCAGGCACAGCGCCTCGGACAGCGCGGGGGTGCCGGCGAGCGAGGTGGTGAGCACGCCGAAGACGCCCGGCGCGAAGCCGGCGCGGGCCGCCAGCTCGGCGAGCGCGAGGCAGCTCAGCGGCGTCTCGGGCGAGGGCTTGACGATCATGATGCAGCCGGCGGCGAGCGCGGCGCCCGCCTTGCGGAGCACCATGGCCACGGGGAAGTTCCAGGGCACCAGCGCGACGGCGACGCCCGCGGGCTGCTTGACGATCATGACGCGCCGGTCCGGCGCCGCGGGCACGGACACGGAGCCCCGCACCCGCTCGGCCTCGCCCGCGAACCACCACGTGAAGCCCTGCGCGTAGGCGAGCTCCCCGCGCGCCTCGGAGAGCGGCTTGCCCGTCTCCCACGTGATGATGGTGGCGAGGTCGTCGCGGTGCCGCTCGATCTGCACGTGCCAGGCGAGCAGCAGCTGGGCGCGGCGGCGCGGGTTGACCTTGCGGTAGGCGTCAAAGGCGGCGTGGGCGGCCTCGACGGCAGCGTCAACGTCCTCAGGTCCATTGTCGGGGCAGGAGGCCCAGGCCCGGTCGGAGCCAGGGTCGATGACGTCGAACCTCTTGCCCGACTTGGCGTCGACCCATTTGCCGCCGACGACGGACTGGTCTTTGAGCAGCGACCAGTCGTTGAGGACAAAGGGGAGGTCTTGCTTGTTGGGTGCCATGTTGATGGGTGTCACAAGAACATTCGAAAGGATGAGAGGGGGGGAGGAGGGGGCGATTGCTAATTCACCCAATATGAGAAAGGGAAATAGAGGTATAGGTAAGTCAGCCGCCTTCAGTGGCAATAACCTGGGGTCGATCTGAGATGCCGACGCGGGGTTTCGGCTTCGATTCGATCAATGAGGGGTCAAGACTAGTCTGCGCTACCATGCATTCTTTATCAAGCTGTAGGACGTAGTATTGGACCTAGCAGACATATCGGGTAATGATTGAAGTCAAGATGAATCTCATGAAAATCGGAGAAAAAAAACATTGGCAAGGACTCGATGAGGCCGGTAGCTACTGCACCGTGATGACGCCAGGGCCATCGGCCGCAACCACAATGTAACTCTTTCTGATAGAGCCGACTGTCTGGACATTTCGCCGGTCGTCGAAAACTTGCGATGGTGATGAATAACGTGCACCGCTGGGGAGCAGACATTTGTGTTGCCAAAGTCTTTGCGAGGTGAGCAACACGATACGTAGGTCGCGTCCTCGGCGCACTCATATCACTAGCCTCCTTGACGGGCCAGGAATAGTAATCTTTCTGGGCATCCGCTTGGCTTTTTGCTCGCCTAGTGCTGAAGCGGCTTTAACAATCTCGATCCCGGCAAATGCAGGGCTGACGAGCCGAGTATTGCTGGCTACGATGGAGCTTTCCATGCATAAGCATGAGAAACAAAATCGAGTCGAGGTGATTCCCAAATGCCTCGTGTCGCTTTTTACTCGAGTCGCAGGATTTGCCGTACATCACGAGAGTTGCAGAGCCCACCTCGAGTGCTGCCATCATTACTAAAAAAGAAAACCCTTTCCACAATACATCTTCCTATTCCCGTGCAGGGTTTGCCATGACCACCGGGACTCGTGCGGAATTTACGGGAATGAAGCAACTTGTCGCAAAAGTGGAAATAAAGAGGCTCAAGATTTCAAGACACAGAATGGCCAGTATTACCATACACAGTTCCCCTGGCCTTATCGCTCATCGGTCCGAGACGGTGGACCGCATGGCGTGTTATTACTCAAAGTGGTTCTCCTGTGGAAACAGCAGTCTCGAAATCCTAGAGTATAGGCAACTGACGAGACAGGGTGCTGTAAAAGCAAAGCGTTGTGCCCAGCTATCGCCGATCAGAGCTGGCCGGAAACGTCTAGCCAAGAAACAAACAGCAAGCGCCAGTCACTGCCTCTTCTTGGTATGATGCCCAATCGCGTCCGGCTTCTCGGGGAGCATTTTAGACTCTTAGCAGATCACTAGCATGAACCGACGGTCGAGTCCTGACAATGTTGGCCGCACACCAACCAACAGAGTGTTGTAATAGACAATTCCAACACATTGTAATCGGGTGCAAGAGTAAATGACTCCACGAATAAATGACACAAAAATAAAGGGGAAAATATCGCGAGATTACTCTTCGCGATGCCCACTTACAGGGAAGGCCCTTGACTCCCTATCAAGGAGCCGCACTCAAGACTCTTGCAACGGAGTGTACTACTTTGTCAGGTCCGCCATCCTTTCCGATTACTTACACACATACATCACTACGGATGGAGTACCGGAACCAGCAAGCTTCGAATCAGGGAATGGGCTGGGTGGACCGACCTGTGTGAACCGGCGCCGAAACTGACTGGGACACTAAAAAAGAAACTCGGAACGCTATATAGAACGACTTGAATTGTTGATGCCACAGGATACGACGATAAAAGATGGAGAACAAGAGTGGGTTAAAGGTCTGTCTCCCGGTGAAGGTTTTTTTTTCCCTGTCCCTACCAGCTCGGGGAGTACCTTCCATCGTGAGAAGCTCTCCTTCCCTCTCCCTCTTCTCTTGCTGCTTTCATTCCAAGCTGCCCCCGGCGAGCCAGGCGTAAGTAAACTCAACACATCATGGACGTCTTTACCAAGCGCAAATCCAGAAACGATGCTCCCGTTCCCGACGACGAGCAGCCGCGAGTCGAGCTGGCTCAGAGCCCGAACCGTGACGGCCACGGCGAAGAAAGAGTGACGATCCTCGCCGTCGCTGCGGGCTTGACCGCCAGCCTCGGTGGCCTCATCTTTGGCTATGTTAGGTAGGGAACAAAAAGCAAAGGAGTCTCATCTGTTGGGTGCCTTTTAACCGTCTGGCTGCAGTGGTGAGATCTCGGGCTTCTTCCCCATGCAGGACTACTCCCGGCGCTTTGGCCAGCCCACCGATGACGGCAGCTACCAGTTCAGCGCCGCTCGCCAGGGCACCATCGTCGGGCTCGTCAGCATCGGCGCGCTCCTCGGTGCTCTCATCGCCGGCAAGCTCGCCGATCTCCTGGGTCGGCGGCTCGCCATCTCCGTCTCGGCCTTCTTCGCCTGCGCTGGCACCGCCATCGAGATCTCCTCGAGCACCCACTGGGTGCAGTTCGCCGTCGGGCGCCTCGTGACCGGCCTCAGCATCGGCTCCCTCTCCGTCGTCGTCCCCATGTACCAGTCAGAGTGCTCGCCCGCGCCCATTCGCGGCGTCATCGTCTCCTCGTACCAGCTGCTCATCACCCTCGGCATCTGGCTCGCCGAGATTGTCAACTTCGGCACGGAGCGGCTGCACGGCAGCAGCGCCTCCTGGCGCGTCCCCAACGGCCTCAACTTTGCCTGGGCTCTCGCCCTCGGCGCCCTCATCCTCGTCTTCCCCGAGAGCCCCCGATTCGCGTACGGCCGCGGCCGCGTCGCCGAGGCCCGCGCCACCATTGCCAAGCTGGCGGGCGTGCCCGAGAGCTCCGCCGTCGTGGATCGGCAGGTCCGCGACATACAGAGTAAGCTAGACGAGGAGAGCGAGCTCGCGCAGGACTTCAGCTTCTTCGAGGTCTTCACAGGGCCACGGATGATGTACCGGACTGTCCTCGGCATTGTTCTCGGCGCTGGACAGCAATTATCGGGTGCCAACTATTTCTTCTACTTTGGCGTAACTGTCTTCCAGTCGACGGGCATCAGCAACAGCTATGTTACACAGCTTATACTCGGCTCTGTCAATGTCGTCGCCACCATCGCCTCGCTGTGGGTGGTCCGGAGATTCGGCCGGCGGCCAATCCTGATGATCGGCGCCGCCTGGATGATGGGCTGTTTCCTCATATTTGCCTTTGTCGGTCACTTTGCCCTCGACCGAACAAATGCAGAGAGCACGCCCGCGGCGGGGCGGGTCCTCATCACCTTCTCCTGCCTCGCCATCGCCGCCTTTGCCCTGTCATGGGGCCCGGTCGTCTGGGCCGTAAATGCAGAGCTCTACCCCTTGCGCTACCGTAGTGTCTGCATGGGCTTGGCGACGGCCTCTAACTGGTTCTGGAACTTCATGTTGTCCTTCTTCACGCGCTTCATCACCGACAAGATCGATTACCTTTACGGTCTCGTCTTTGCCGGCTGCTGCGCCGCTCTGGTCGTCATCGTCTTCTTCTTCGTGATTGAGAGCAAAGACCGCACATTGGAAGAGGTTGACACGATGTATGTCCAGCACGTCAACCCCATCACCTCTGCCAAGTGGGAGGGCCGTGGCGATCGCAAGGAATCAGCCAGGAGTACCGGCGCCGATGTCTCGCCTCATGTGGAGGCGTGAATCTGCCAGACCATTCTGGGTTTGCACAAGTTTTATGTTGAGCATTGTATAAATCATAAGCTTACTTTACACTTTTTAGAAAAGCACGAAATTATCTTGTACGTTCTTCTGTCATGATGAATCATCTGTGAAGAGTGTTAGAGTAGAGTGCCCAAGCGAGTCATGCTTCCCGATAGTCACAACCATAGTCACATTACTACCAAGCTTCATTCCAAGAGAAGCGTTTTTGCCGCTCGACTCTACCGAGCTCAGCGCCTCTTTTGCCCCTCTAATAAGAGTTGACACTCGGGATCAAAGCGTTCAAGGCCAACAAACGTACCTCAAGGATCAACACTTTCAGCCCCAGTTTACCAGGGGGGGGGCAGGTCGCCGATTACCTGGTATTCCAGTTCGAGGAAGCGCACAATGAGGCGTATGAGGCATAAGCTAAAAGCAAAAAAAGCTTCATTCGTGCAAGTGTCGCGAACAGAGCTCGGCCAAGACGGAAGACGACGAGTATAGAGTCTACGAGCTACCAGATTAAGCAATACACATAAGTTCCGCCGAAACTTGCTTCTTCCAATGTCTCACCTCTTTTTTTATTTCTTTGACGTTGCTCGAGTCAGGGCATTGCGGTAGTCGCGCTTCGTCTTGAAATTAGATGACGGTCATTTCCCGAATCAGGCAACGAAGGCCTACGGCAACAATCAATCTAGGCGGTCGAGTCTGCGATTCGGCCCCCGAGCCGGACCGGACCTTCTTTTCAGGACCTAGCCTGTAGTCGGTAAGGAAAATGAAATTAAGCATCGCCAGGTAGAGTCGGCCTCTCCCGCCAAGACTGCTAGGACTGCCCGTGTACTTAAACCACGACGCGGCGCGCTCGACCATCATGAGGTTCCCAACAGCACCTTGTTGGACCTTAGAGTGGCAGTTCTGATTTCCGTCTGTTCCAATGGCTCGTCTCTTCTATTCTCTCTCCGCGGCCCTCGCGGCCCTCGCGTCCGTGGCCTATGCCCAGGCCGGCCCCAACACGCTGGCCGTCTACAACCCGGGCAACAAGACAATGTCTTTCAACGGGACGTTCTGCATCCTCCCGGTGCCCAAGACCGCCATCAGGGGCATCACCAAGGGCTACGACCCCATCGACGTGCCCGCCGACATCCTGCCCTCGTTCCCGGCGGGCATGCACCCGCTGCTCCTGCAGGTCGGCTACAACAACGACATCCGCCGGACGCAGCTGGGCGCCGTCCCCCTCCAGGTCCCCGCGCTCATGACGGCCACCATCTCCGTCCCCTTCGCGGACGTCACGCGCGACGGCAAGACGCCCATCACCGTGTCCGTCAACGCCTACATCGGCGGCGTAAACGGCAACGACCTCGGGGCGGTCGTCCCCGTCATCGGCGCCTCCCTCCCCATCCTCGACGGCACGCTCACCAGCCCGGCGAGGACCGTGCCCGACAACGCCGCCGCGCAGTCCCTCGGCGGCGGCCAGTACAGCTTCCTCGCCAAGCCGTTCATCCTCCCGAACCCGCTGAGCGGGCCCAGCCTCATGGGCGACGCCATCAACCTGCTCTACACCCTCAACTCGACCTCGCCCTACACCGCCCACAGCTTCCACGCCCTGATCAGCAACCCGCAGCTGCTGCTCAACGGCATGTGCCGTCGCGACGGCGTCTATTTCAACGAGACCTTTGCGCAGCCCAAGATGGCGCTCGGCCGGGCCACCCTCTTCCACGAGCCGCTGCTCTCCACGCCGCCAAAGGAGATTGCTGGCGTCTACGAGAACGTACACTGCTACCAGGCAAATGCGCAGGTCGTCTCGAGCAACAGGAACGAGGGTTGCGCAGAGGCAGCTGCCAGAACTGATCCCTTTGCCAGGGAGTAAGACAATACGTACTGCAGGAGTAAAGGGTTGATGTATTTTTTTTTTAATGGCGATGATGATCAGATTGCATAATAAGAATAGCTCACTATATAATCAATAGTAATACGGCACTCCATGGAGTCGAAGACCACTCTGCTTTCTAATGATGATGAGGATACTCTGCCAGTCCGTCATAGTTCGCTGGACTAAATTTCGGCGTTCCCTAGGCATTCAGTCATCCATCTAGATGTGTTGTTTGATTTGAGAATTTCAAAGCTCCTCTATCGCGAGGCTCTTTCGATGACTCCGGCATGAGCGTATAAATCGCGGCCGTACCGACATCCCGATGCGAACAGAAAGCACACGTCTGGGTATGATGTAGACAGGAAGTGCACGAACCGCTAAAGAATTGGCCAAATAGCCAATGTGTTCGTACCGTTCCATGTGTAACTAACTGCTCTCTTCTAGTATATATCTTCAAGTCCGAGTCGTCTAATCATCTACACCATGCAAATGTAAAACAAGCGCTTTCTCGTCAAATAGTGTACATTCTAATGACCCGCTGAACCAACACTTGGAAGGGGACGGCAAGTGAAGGGTCTATCAGTATCGCCATGAGTTGTTTTATCAATCTATTCTGGTTAGCCACGTCCAACGCCTTCAGAGGCAGATGCTGGGAAAACTCACAATGTCCTTGAGAGTCGCGTAGGTGCCGGCACCCAGAGTCACTATGCCGATAATGAACGCTAGAATACTGGCGAGGCTGGTCAAGATGTTCTTGCGCGAGTACCACGGCCCATCGCACAGAAGATAGAACCACATGATGGCAGGTATCCAAAAGGAGAAGCCAGACACGAATAGTGCGGACGCCAAGGACAATAGATCGGAAAAGATGGGAATGGCCTCGGCAATGACCCATGCGATGATAGTAAACACTGTAACCAAGGCGATCCAGTAAAACCAGCCCTTGGGCGTGTTGACGTAGCGCACAATGGAATTTTTCCAGAGGCGGCCGTGGACGTAGCGGAGGGCCACGGTCGAGTTGATGGAGCCGGAAATAAAGATGACTGGCAGGGCAACACCAAAGGCCACCTTGGAAACGGTAGGGCCCGAGGATAGAAGCGCGGGTGCCAGAACGCTGCTACCGATGAAGGCGTAGCAGAGTGCGCCGGTGAGGGTATAGATGGCGATCTGAATAAACCCCGACGCCCAAATCGACTTCATGTAGTCGGTCGGTGTGTGCATCTCGTCCATGAAGGAAAACTGTCCAATAGCAAAGCTGTAGGCGAGGATGATGTTGCTGACGGCGACAAAGGCCTCTGCGAAGCCCAGGCCCTCCTTTGGCATAGATCTCCAGTCTACGCCCGAGAGGCCATGCTCGCTGTTGTGCGCCTGGATGCCCGTGGCGATGACGGTGATGCCAATCGCTACGATGATGGACACGAAGTCGACATAGCCGAGGATGGCCACCTCGCTGAACGAGGGCGGGATGGCGAGCACCAGCAGAATGACGGCCGAGATGGCCGAGAAGGCGACAGAGCACACGCGCCCGTTGTTGAGATCGCCGAGCGCGATGCTGCCCGTCAGCGCGTGCGAGCCGACAATCATGACAAGCTCGAGCACCATGGCGGCGCCGAAGATCTCGTAGCCAAAGCGCCCGAGCAGCAGGCGGCCGGCGTCGGCGTAGTTAGCGGTGGCGGGGAACCGAAGCTTGACCTGGCCAACGAGGTAGCTGGTGAAGATGGCGACGAGGCCGAGGGTGACGGTGAGGAAGACGCCGGGGAACATGCCGAGCGTGTCGTAGGCCTTGGGCAGGCTTAGCGCGCCGAGGGCGACGGCCTCGACGACGGTGACGACAACGAGGCGCTTCCAGCCGAGGCGGTGGAAGTGGGCGTTGCCGGAGGCGGCGAGGCGCTTCAGATGGTCGCTGTCGTCGCGGGCCTCATCATGCTGGCCAGTACTGCTGCTGCTGTTGTTGTTGTTGTCGGAGAGGTCATTCTGGTGGCTGCCGGGGAGAGCGGCGGCCGCGGCGCCAGTCTCGAGGTCGTTGTCGGTGCGCGTTGGAGGGAGGAGCGGTCCTTGATTCGATCCGGGGCTATACTTGCTGGACGGTCCGACAGAGGGGGAGGCGGAAACGAGGGGGGTGTGCCCGGACATGGTTGATTGTTTTCTCTCTGCTCAGATGCCTGCGGGTGACTGAGCCAGTCGGCGAGGGAAGGGACTCGAGACGGGGATGACCACACGAAGCGAGCAGGATCTCGGGAGTAATCTCGGTCGTCGCGTGTCAGGAACTTACAATCGGATGAAGGATGAGTGGCTCCTTCGGCGAGATGCCCCGGGGGAGTTACAGCTTGGCTTTGCACGTCCGTCGACACACGACCCTCTCGATTGACAAACTACTCCAACGAGTATGTCACCCTAGAAGTCCAACAGAAGACCAAGAGAAGAAGACTGAAAAGAAAAAAAAAACTTGCAACATTCTCCACAAACTACTTTGATAACTAGTTCACGGAGCCACCGTTGCATGAGACGGGGTTGACCAAGCGACCAACCACCCTATCAGCGGGCGTCTTCGACGGCAACACGGCAGTTTAGCGTACGAGATTGGTGATTTTGCTTTGCCTGTTTCGGGATCTCGGTGGCGTCCGGCTCAAGGCGAAAGCCGCGGCCGACCGAAAAGGGATTTTTTTTTATTTTCTTTGGCCCTCTCTTCTCTGATGCTCAAGGGGGTTTGCGCCGAGTTTTTCTCATGTCATAGTTTGTGGCTTACGGTGGGTATTTTCCACTCTAAGGCCCAAATCCGTAGCTCTCTTGGAATAAAGAAAAGCTTTTTGAAGCAAGAGCCAAATGTGTTGGGAGACCGCGGCGGAGGAATTGACTTGTTTTGGGTTTCCAGTTGCAACAAGTCAGCTACGACAATGTGTGGGGTTGTCGCAGCAACCAATTCGCAAACTCGGTCTTTAACAACAGAGGGCAACCGCGAAATATACTCTAATGTGAAAGTCTGCTGGTCGCCTTCCCCTTCGATCCTTCGCAAAAAATCCCCCAGTCCTTGGGAATCTGCTTGACATTGGTGTGGCTTCTTGACTGACGGCGACGCGTGACGCCGTGAGAGGTGTTGGCCTACCCTACACCGCTCCCACTCGAGGTCTGTAATGAGCAGCGCATTTGCATTTGAAGAAGCTGGATTGGCTTCTTTGCTAGTAATAGCTGTTACTGTGACTTATTAGGTCTAGAGATTGTATAACGCGCTTTGTAGCATTCCCTATACTAGTACGTCTGAGGTTGATGATCGTACGTTGATGATGTCTCTTTTGAGTCAACAGAACCGCCGCGCGCTATACAAAACATCGCCTACTCCGGGCGCAAGTTTAGAGTCATGGTTTCCTATAATAATACTCGTGACAGGAGCCTTGATGGTGATCATATTTTCACGAGCCCCTCACCGAAGATACAGAATGATTCTTCTCGCACGTGTCGATGATTACCCCTGAGAAAGCCGGCATCACGATGGATTCGTAGAGTTACATTCTGATAAAAACCTTGGCTTTCTACTGCTGCGGACGCAAGTTGCACAGACTTCACAAAGTGAACAGTCGCATCTTCCAGTAGCGTGTATTGTATATGACGCATTGCATGTCGGCTTGCATATGCATCGACAAGGGCTGGATGTAAGATTTGCGACTGTTAGCGGCGCATTCATTACTCACCCGTCGACGCAAGCCGGTAGTCACGGGCGCTTCGGGGGATTAGAAAAAAGCACCCGCCAAGGGTGAGCGGCGCGTATCGAGAGCCACCAGGTAAACACCGTGAGGCGTGGAGATTCTTCCTCAGAAAGCGAGCAGGACCGTCAAGTTCGAGGAATAAGTTATCTGCATGCCTTTGCAGGTTTCCACGACTCCCGCGTCAACCGCCGGGTCCCGAGGACTCCTCGGGGCCTCCTATAGCATCTGGGACGCACTCCATGCCTTGGCACTTCACGGTAGTGCGAGCGGCAAGAGCTTTTGTAGTTGCATCTGGGTACCGGAAATCTAGCATTGAGAAAACAGGCTGGCACTAACTCCTTCTTGGGTACTTGTTTGGGCTGCAGCAGACGGCTCATCTCGTTTCAGCCTTCACTCTTGGGTTGCGCCGTGTGGTAGCGCTTTCGCAAGGCACGAATAAGTAGAAAAGCTTGGCCTTGCGTGCTGGCCAAAAGGGGAATGACCGGGTAACTACCATTTATACATGTATTCGTATCACCGCCGTCCCGATTCATGGCCGATTTGACGTGGGCCACTGCATGCATGTACATACGTGGACTTGGGCCTAAGTTGCCGACGCTAACAAGGATGTGATGGCCGCGGTCGGGCAACTCATAGGGCCAGTTTGATTCTAAGCCTGGTCTCGCAAGTCGTCCGTCCTAGTCGTCGTCATCATGCTGTGTGATGATGTGGCCCTGCAGCCCGCTTATGTGGACTACATATGGCATGACGAAGCGGCTTTACGCGGTCCCCAACTAAGAAAAGTCCCAGTAATGCCAGCGATAGTCGATCGGTCTCATTGCCTGGTGATGGGGCAGGCGGATTTAAAGGGAGCGTCCAGATGTTGCCTTTATTGTATGCCAAAAGTGCCCAGGGAGAGGCGATGCGAGGTCTGCTCTGAGAACAGGAAATTGAATCGATGCAAGAGTCGAAGCTTTTAGCATCTCCGGCTCTCATTTAATTGATCGCTTCGTGTAGACACATGAGGACGTATGAGGGCCCAAATACGAAACCGACGTCTTCGCCGGTTCTTGACTCCGGGGGGGGGGGGGGGGGGGGGTGG
>JAFEME010000675.1:0-13294 GCA_018831755.1 Niveomyces coronatus
GGGGTGGGTAGTACGTGATCGCAAATGGTACTTCCGATAAGCCAACAAAGAGACTTTGTGAGCTTCCACAATGAGCGTAGATTGCCCAGACCTCCTAGCGAAGGTGGTGGGCGTGTCAGTCTGGCCAAGGGCCCGGGGACAGGTCTGAACTTGGAGACGAGACTGATAGACCGTCGCCAAAATACATTGAGCCGACGTGTGTGTGTGCTGGCTAATAAGATGGGTGTTGTTCATGTGGCTCGAGACTTTGGCATTGCTATCGGGGAGACGACGAGTCGAAAAAGTCTCTCAACTTCAACGCACGAGTACATCTGAAAGACCATATATAAGCTCTATGAAATATCTACGCGTCTAAGAAGCTCTAGCCCAGGCTCGTGAGAAGGCCATAGAAAGACACAAGGCACGAAGCGTGGTCGCTAAACTTAATCTCAAAAGGCTAGCATCTCATGTGCCCGTCATTGAAAATACGACCGAGGACATGCGACGGAAACATTGCATGGCAAGCAGCAGCCAAGGGAACTTTTGTTCCCTGGAGAGGCGCTTGCCGGTGGCAAAGGGGTGTCATATGCCAAGACATGGCGTACTCGAGCCAGACTCTCTCGTCTTTAAGCACAGCATTTTTGTTCCGACAAAACTTTTTTATTTCTTCCTTGTTCATGCTCTTTTCTCGGGAAAGATGTGAGCTAGAACGGCATAGGCTGCTCTAAGCCACTCGGTTGGTTCCAAGGGGGTCAAGGCGTGGGAGGGGGGGTGAGTGAGGCAGTGTCTTGGCTAGTCCTTGCGCGCCTCATCTAACGAGTCGTTTGGGTCTTGGCCAAGCGTAAGCAACTCATCTGTGTAGGAGGACAGGACTGATAGAGTTGCGACGAAGAGATAGGATCTTTTGTGATGCGTTGGAGGCTCTGTCCGATCTCCAGAGCAAGAGTCGCTTGCGGAGGCGAGAAAGAACGTCGTAATGATCCGCTCACATTGTTCTCTCGCTTCGGACGGCAGTTATAAGTACATTGTGGGCTCAGAGTGAGTCGATTCGAATAGCCGCCAGCCAAGCGAAAGAAGATCCTACCAAGGCCCCCCCCCGGGCTCATCTTATTCAGTGGCGCTCCGTTATCTTTTGCCCGCTTGCCTCCCCTCCACTTTCCGAAGAGGGGTGAACTTTTGCTTCACAAGATCGGCTCTACGACTTGTCTAGTCCCTGTCTTTTTTTCTACTGCTCTCTTTTACCTCGTTGCGACAGGACTGGGCCCCGGTCGACACGACGGCCCCAGTGTACAAGCTTCACGCCACACACGACCCAGGAAGACGGTCTAAATACCGAACATCAATCGAACTGAGAATTTATTACTATTGATATTATTCTACGTATCATCGCGTCTGAATTGTCTGTATCTCGCCAGTAACAGGGGGGGGGGCCCTAATGATCCTTCTACACGGCCACCAGGTTGTGTGTATAGTGGCTTCCGCGCAAGGATGCCACGCAATCATTCTAGACATGGAAAAGACGAAAAAAAAAAAATGACATATTAATTCATCACATATACCGGTCTTTGGCACTACTCATTATTGCGTTCCGCTTTGTACTAAATGGTGACATGCCTACCTTCTCTCGCGTGATGGCAGCCGCGCCCCTTCACGCTGCCCAGTTTCTCTCTCCCTCTCTCTCTGCCCATACAAATGATGATGAAGAGAGACCAAAAAACATACTGATATACATGTTGTAGGCCACAATATCGGAGTTGCCACACTGTCACATATCTAGCTGGCTCAACAGCGAAACTATTCTCTCATCTCAGCCCTGCTTCTCCCCCAGACCACTTAGACAACACCCCTCCCCCCCCATGTCTAGCTCTAATGTGAACTTCTTGGCAGAGGCCGGGGGGAGATACATACACAATTATTCAAAATCTAGAACAAAGCAAAGGAACTTTTGCAAAATCGAACGCGAGCTAGCATGTGTAAGCGCAACGCGGCATGTTTTTCGCCCGCCCTTTTTTCAGCTAGGGCAGGACGAGGTCCAGAGCGCCAAACGTCATCTGTGTGAAGTCTGATGGCACTCACGGCAAGGGGAAGGGCTTGCTTTGGCGCGCGACGCGGGAGCTGATGAACGAGAAGAGTTTGACCGATGATTGAGCCGAAGTTTTCGCCTCTCTCGATGAGTTTGATCATGGATCGACCTTTTGCCGCCCAGCCCGCCGTCAGCGCCTCTCTTGTCAGAGCAGAGAGTATTAAGAAAAAAAATGTTGGAAAGGGCAGGTGCTGCAGGTATCACGAGCAAAAGGCGGAGCTGGGCTTTGGCTCTCAGCTTCCTACAGGGGTCTGTCTCGTGTATCCTTTGTCCAATACAATGACGGATCTTCGAAGCGATAAGGTGCAATCTGCTCACATACAGCATCGCGGATAGGACTGGTAGACGCCTGACAGGTGTTTGTCTCCCATATACCATTGTCTATGTGCTGGTGTCGAGACCCAGTCATCGTCAATAAGCTTAAATTGATACGAGATTTCAATAAATTGCACTTGGAAATGGCCTCTTTGCATCTCAAGGCAACCGCCCCCCGTCGCTCGTGGCGAACTGTAGCGCGCGCCGCTCATCGACTTGAACAACGGTACAGGGATCCTTCCCTCGCCTTGCCCGAAAGTTCTCCCAGGATTTGTTTCTTCTCGCTCCTTCGGGAACGTCTGCTTGCGGACAGTCCAGGCCTGCACGCCCTGTGTAAACGCCCCTTTCCCCCCTCCTTACAGTATCCTTGACTGCCTTGGCGGTCTTGCCAAGCTGCGACAAAATCCTGCCACGCATGTCACCTATTTGATTCGCATGCCAGCTACTGGGCATGTCCGGTGCACTGCAAGGCAATCAGTCTTTCGGCAAAATAAGTACAGGCTGGGCTCTCAGAATAGGATCCCGCCGATAATGTACCATGCATTCTTTGGTGTTTGTTTCTCCCCAATTGGTCATATGCTCGAGTTGCTGGCACTCGAATGCTCGATCCCGGTAGGTAAAAGCCTAAAGGCAAACCGTTTACGCTTCGAGAATAATCTGGTCCCTCCTCGATCAATAGATGTGAGCAGCGGCTTGTAAACCCTGCGTTTTGTAGGCGAGCGCCCGCGGGATTCCAAAGACCGAGTAATGTATTTCACGATGCGGAGCTGATACTTTAGGACATGATGTATTTGTTATTACGGGAGAGTTAGATAAGAAAAACAGATGGCACCTACAGGAATGCAGAAGAGGGGAACAAGATCGTTTCTCTCGTATTGGACATCTCATTGTACGTGTAACAGACGGTTGAGACGTCTGTCCGCTTAAAAACTTTCGCAATCAAGAAACCAAATCTACGTTGTGGCACGAATATCGAAGTGTGGGAGGTTCCCCGGCGTGAGAAGCAAAAACGTCGACGCATCCTACAAATCACGATCTTACCATTTTTGTGTAGGTCTAAGCATTCTGTGCAGCGGCAAGATCGTGTCAAGCAATTGTGAGCGTGGCCATGTAACTCGATTCAGATTCTCCCAGCTTCTATGCAGTTTCATCAATGTTCAGTATTCATTCATCATCAGCCGAGACCGCAAAACCAGTCCTCACGACAACAACAACAACAACCCCATCGCAGCGACTCCCCGTCCACCTACTCCAGCAAGTGACTGCGCACCTCCTTCCCCTCCGGCCTCTTCCAGTGCGTGACGACTCCCCCCCAGCTCTCCTCGCTGTACGCCTCCTGGACCTTCTTGCACGTGCGCAGCCCCCATTCCGTGACGCCCACCATCAGGCAGGTCTCGAACATGAAGGCGCAGCTGCCCGCGCCGACCTTGACCGGCTCGAGCCGGGCCTCCCGCGCGCCCTCGTGGCTGTCCGCGTCCGGCCCGTGCCCGCTCATCACGTTGTGCAAGCTCGCGCCGCCGGGGACGAACCCGCCGTCGCCGCCGCGCTTCGCGTCGTACCCGCCGCGGATGAGCCCCATGAACTCGCACATCGTGTTGCGGTGGTACCACGGCGGCCGGAAGGTGTCCTCGCCCACGAGCCACCGCGGCGGGAAGATCACGAAGTCCGCCACCGCGGTGCCCGGCGTCGCCGACGGCGCCGACAGCACCGTGTAGATGGACGGGTCCGGGTGGTCGAACGAGATGGTGCCTATGGTGTTGAACCGGCCCAGGTCGTACTTGTACGGGTAGTACCCGCCCTGCCACGCGACCACGTCGAAGGGCGTGTGCGGCTGGGTCGCCGTGAAGAGCGCGTTGTTGAACTTGACGGTGACGGTGTAGCTGCGCCCCTCGGCGCCGGCCTCGGAGGCGGTCGCGCCGGCGACGTCGTCAAAGGCCGCCACCGGCGCCTGGAAGTCGCGCGCGTTGGCCAGCCCGTTGGACCCGATGGGACCTAGCTCGGGGAGCTGGAAGTGGCCCTCGTAGAGCTCAAGCGCGTACCCGCGCGCCGCCCCGGACGGCACGTGTACCTGGTACTTGACGCCGCGCGGGATGACGGCGATCTCCATGGGCCGCACCAGCAGCCAGCCCATCTCGGTGCGGATGTCGAGGTCGCCCTCCTGCGCGACGATGAGCAGGTCGCCGTCGGCCGAGTAGAAGGCCGCGTCGGCGCTCATGCTCTTCCCCGCGGTGAAGACGTAGATGCCGAGGCCGGACTTGACGGAGGCGTCGCCCGCGCCGGCCACGAGCCGCAGGCCCGTCACGAAGTCGAGGTCGTGCGCGCTGTTGTGGTCGAACGGGTCCCAGCGCAGCTGGTTCGGGATGTAGTGCAGCTGGCCGCCGGAACCACCGCTGCCGTAGTCGAGCGCCGCGCCGTCGACCCCATTGGCGGCGGCGGTCTTCTCGGCCGGCGCGTACGGCGGGTGCGCGCACGAGGGCAGGATACGATACAGCCACGTCTGCTTGTTGAGGTGCCGCGGCGCAGTGAAGGCCGTCCCCGAGAGCTTCTCGGCGTAGAGCCCGTACGGGGGCTTTTGCGGGTTGATGTGGCCGATGGGGAGGGCGCCCTCGACGGCTTCGGACCTGGAGTACAATGTCTCAGTACGTTGCCGGTTTGACTGAAGCTGCCGAGCAATACAGAAGCAGGCATGGCGGCATACTCAAAATGACATCCGAAGCCGTTTTGGTAACGGTACTTTTCCTTTGTGCTAAATTGTGTGACGGGCATTGTGAGCGACGGGGTTGGCACCACGCTCTGATGCGAAGGCCTAAAGCGTGAGAGGAGGGGGCGGGAACGATGGTCGGAATGATGAGAAACGGAGAGGTTTTTTTTTCAGAATTCACAGGCCGGGTTGGATCGATTGATATCTAGTACGTGTGACAAGTTGGACGACGGGTTAAATCAACAAAAGACGGGCCGAGTTTTTGCTCGGGTCTTGATTCCGTCGTCGCCCCGCGGAGGACTTTCTCGGGCAGGCGGGGATTCCGATGATAGCCGCAAAGTGGGTGCGCCGCCGGAAATGCCGCCGCCATTTGTTCCGCTTTCGAGCTGTCAGCCACATCGCGCAGTGAGTTAATGCCCTAGCACATTTTGCCGCCGTATTCGAGCTTCCGTGTTACCATACCATCTGCTGTGGATATTTGCTTTCCGTCTGTGTGGCGTGTAGCTTCATGTCGGGAATCGGAATCGCACTCTGCGAGTGAACCAACGGAAATTCATCCCACGACTTTTGATCTTGTATCCCGATCCTCCATACGCGAAATGCCCTTCTAAGCCCGAATGGCGCATTGAATACTAGCTCTCATCATACAACTTCTACTAGTATAAATCAGTATTCTACGATAATTACGCCACAATAGGGCTCGCTAGTGACCTGCCCGTGACGCCCCGCAGCCTAGATTTAACGGAGACGCATCTTCGCACATCCTATTCTCACGAAACTACGCGACTACTCGAGGGACGAAGTTCATGTCAGCGGTGGCACAGCCCCCGACTATCATGCGAGTTGGTTTCATGAGAAGAGTACATAGTCCGCAGCGCGGGAGACACGCCGAGTAAAAAGGCGCGCCAAAACTAGCCTAGGTATCTAATTGCAATATCCCGGGCGCCGTCTCGCATCGGACTGCGAGGCAAAACAATACAGATTGAAGGAACTATTGGAACAGATATTAGGGTTGGCGAGAAGTGCTTACTCTTCCTCCTTCTTGTTCTTCTTCTTCTTGCCGCCACCACCGAAGCCAGAGGAGGTGGCATCCTTCTGCAGGTGAACAACCAGCCGCGTCCAGGATTCTTCCTTGTCCCACTCGAAGCCGGCAAGATATGGCCGGTCAAGCTCATCATCAGCCTGCTCATAGGTTAGTCGACCTTGGGCTCTGACTTGATCTGGGCCGGTCTTTACATACCCGCTTTCGGTAAGATTTGTATATAGCATCTAAGGCGTCCTTGATGGTAACACCTTTGAGATTGCGAGCAGTAACTTCCATGCCGAGTGGGAAGTGAAGGTCAATCTTCTTGACCGGAGGTTTCGTGAGCATCACCTTGAGAATAGCAGGATCCTCTACTGTTGTCGGGCTCTTGTTGATTTTCCTATTTAAGCCCCCAAAATTAGCGCTCGTACCTAGGACGATTGACGCGATTGAGTCGATGGAGTATGAGGGGCGACCTAATGCACGACAGGCCCGTGTGGGCCGGGCGACCGATCGAGCCCGCGAGACCGAGGGGTACCATATGATCCAAAGGTGATGAGCTGGACAAAAAATAAACCTACCATCCTGTTTTTTGCGTTTCAATGGCAATCTCTAGATCAATGCCATCCTTTTCTGTTCCGGGGGGGGAGATGTTTGTTAGCACCGACGGCGCAATGCTAACCGGCGCCATGAAGCGGGGTAATGGAGCCAGGGAGCCAGCTTTAGGCACATACCCAGATCGTTGACATTGTAAACGCCAGCGGCGCTGGAGCTGGCTCTTCTATGGCCCTTCTCCTTTGGCGGCGATGATGACAAGCCCTGGACGGCGGAGTCAACCTTAGTGAGCGGTTCCGACATGTTGCAGTGTTTGTTGTGAAGCAGTTGACTAGGTCAACAGCGATTCTGGGATTTGTGAGTAGGCCGTTCACGTTCCTAGAAGGAGTACGTGAGAAAATGCTGACCGTTGAATGTAGATTGAGCGTGAGCAAGTACGATACGATGATTATCGTGAGTCGATGGTAAAGGGAAGAGGAAAGAGGGGAAGCAGAAGGGGGAAGGGGAAGAGGGGGCAAATAACTGTCGAGGAGGATGCCCTAAATGGACAGCTGGTTGCTACCGTCTGAGCAAGGTTGGTTCAGCAGAGCGGGGTAAAGCCATTATGACTCTGCACGGTGGCCTTGAGCTTGCACGTTGGAGAAGGCGAGGCACCTGGTTACCTAGGATCGCGTGACTTGGGAGTACTTCTGCGTCACTGTCGACGGGGAGAGAGGCTTGCCGCTTGATCAGGGCTAGCGCCCACTGGACGAGCAGGTACCCTTCAAGTACCCATCGAATCTGGGGTATGAAATCCGGGGAAGCCTGCTGTCAAGACCCACTGCCCGATTACTGAGCGAGAAAGCCCTTAAGCGGGAGGAATATGGAATTTGTTAAGGAGGAAAGAAGAAAAAGGTCAAGAAAAAACCATCGAACCTGTATGAAGTGAGGGACAGAACTGAACGACGATATCTTTTGTCGCGGGCGTTTGCTACGTGGAGGGTGTGGCATGCACATGGGATGCACATTTGCGTGACGGAGCGAGCGGGCACCGCCCCCTCGCGGCCGACGGCTGGCCGATTTATACCTGTTGTCACGCCACTTGGCGCAGCGGAATGCAGGTATCCTTGCCGCATTCATGTCGCCGAAACCTTCATCACTACAAGTACTTTTTTGTACCTCTTTCACCCCTCACTCTGCCCCTCCACCTTGCAGCTGGCCAGGTCCGAGCTGTTCGTTTTTTCGAGTCAATCACTTGTTACCTACTATTGAACGACATTGAGATATTGAATAGTTGAGGCTTCGCCGACTAAACATACAGCGTTACAAACCGAGTACACTAGGTTTCTGCTATACACATCAGCTTTTTATCAAGATGCTTCGCGGCCATCGTCATCTGTCGGAGTCGCAACGGGGTTGCTAATGGCGGCTCCTGGCATCTGTTTGTAGGTGCCGAAACTCGGCAGCTGCTTGAATGCCTGATCCGGCCTCAGGCCACTGCTGGCGGCGTCCGCCTGGCATCACTATTATCCCGCCGAATCCCGCCAGTGCGTTCTTGTAATGTCTCTGACCATGGTTGTCTAGTAAAAAAGATATGATACATGTCTACATATCTCATGAATAGATAGTTCCTCGCACGAATTGTCATCGGCGTACAATGTTTCAGAGTCACCCATCGCAGACGTCACTTCTAAACTCGCCCGCCGGTCCATAGAGGCACTATTGTGGGGTCACTCAAGCACCTGACCTGATCAGTTGCGGGCCCGTTGTCACGGCGAGGTCGGAGGCTCGGCTCGGAGCGAGAACAAGTTCGCGAGATGTCCAAGAATCTCAATAAATGATGAATGCGATGCATGGCTTGGGTTTTTGGAGTATAGATAAGCCCTGCTGCTAGTATGGCATACTTGTGTGTTGGGTTTCTTTGTTGGGCAGAGCCCTGCATGGGCGTTTCCATGCGCAATCGCCGCTTCAGTCGCCTGGTTTTCGTCGAAGAGCTCTTCTGCAGGGCATTGCACTGCGCGAGAATGACAATAGACATGACACCGTACACCGATGCATCATTCGGTGCTACTTCGATAAAGATCACCCGTAGATTCATGTTGTTTCTGAGCCGGGCCCTGCGTGTGTACATTAGTGGTTGCTAATTTGTGAGAGTTTTTGCCGCTCTCCACATGCATAGGGCTCATTTTTTAAATGAGACTATCCTAAAGCTATTCGATCATGGTCTTGGGATCATTTTACGATTTTATTGCCGCTGTAATTTTGGATAATACGCCAAAGTAATTGAATTATCATGTTGGGTGCTTGTACAGTACGAGACTTAGCTTGTTGGCCGATGGTTACCAATAGCGCAGAGTCGCAGTCACGCTGTACATCCTGACTGCCCGAGATAGCCGTATTCTAGTCAAAGCCACTTCACATCATATCAACGTCTGTGCTTTGTTAGGAGCTGTATGGTGCTTCTTCGATGGTTGAGGTGAAAAGATATTGGCATTGGCGCCATGAATGCATTGGAGCGTGATAGGCAGGAAGATGAGGCCAGCCATCAACCAGTCCGGCACTTTGCCGACACCCGCTGGATAACAATAAATATTGGTGTAGACGAGAATTCTCTAAGCGAAAAGAAACGAAGAAGAAAAGAAAAGAGGGAACATACACACACGGACACACATGAGGTCGCACTACAGATTGACAAGTCTACTCCTTTTGCTAGTCGCAATGAGGACTGTCATCAGCCTAGTACTTACTAGCCGGGTCTATATACTGTAGGTAGGTAAGGTAGTTTTGCTTTGTTGGAGTGCTTACGAACTGGCCAGCCCAACGAGACGGCTGAGAATAATTGTTCCGTTTCCGCACATGCCTGGAGCAAACAAACAGACGCACCACGAGGAAAGTCAGAATAGAATCGTACTGTAGGTCTACGTGCGGACGGGTTTTGACGCTGCCGCAGATCTTTTCTGCCTTTCTTGCTTTTGCGGAGAGCCCCCTGACATTCCGGTGATACGATTACGAAGCTAAGAAAATGGGATCAACACAAAACGCGCGGCCGCCCTAACCATACTGGAGAACATCAGGGGTAGTAACCACCAGCACGGAGAGACTGTGACACGGCTGACGGCCAGAGTAGAGAGGGGTCAACCATCAGGATTGATAGATGAGAAGAGAGAAAAGGAGATTGAGAAGGGGGAGCGAGACTATTGCTTCGGTCAACGGGACAAGAGAAATCGACGGGAAGTTACGCGCGCGACCGTCAGGGTAGCACGTTCTACTGAAATGGGACTGGTGCTCAAAGCTCTCAGTGCCGCTGGATTTAGGCTGTGATCCTGAGTGACAGGATTACAGCCAGGCTGGTGACTCTGGTACGATTTGTTAGCGTAATAGGTGGAGAAAATACTAAAGTACCAAACAACCCTGTAAAATGACCTATTTCTACACTTTTTTTCACCGCCTTCGTCCCTATATCGTCACTTAGTGAATTTTTTATATAAGGAATGCTATATAAAGCGTTTTAAAGCCTACTAAAATGCCGATAGATACGCAATCGACCTAGTCTTCCTAATTAAGCCGCCTAACTAGATTAGTTATTTAATAGAAGCTATTAGAAACGCTATACTAGCTATCCCTATTGCTTAAGGCGAAGAGAGATAGCTATCTTTAAGGTCATAAGAAGTAGCTTTTAATGCCTATTTTTAAGGATATTTATAATAACCTTACGGCTCGCTAGCCTACTCGGCTATAGAATTTAGAAGGCCTATAGGCAAAATACTAGGACGTTTAGAGGCTCTAGGTTATATTCCTTAAGGCAGAGCAGCTATTAGGATTATTATTAGATAATAAGGCTAGCACAATATTAATTAGCGATGTTAATAAGAAGCGAATTATATTAGTATATCTAAAATTAGGCGTATAGGTTATAGTAATAGGGATGCCCTATAGCGATAGGATAACCCTTAATTTATATAGAGAATTATTTACTGCTAAGGCCGCTAGAGGCTAGCACATTCGGCTAGCTTATGTAAGCTAATTAGAGGCCTCCTAGGTCTCTAAGGGCTCTTAGGTCTCTAAAGCTGCTAGCGAGCATACGCCTAACGCTAGCGAATTCGCCCTATTTAAGGGTATTAATCGTGAGGAGGCTAAAGCGGCTGCTAAAGAGAGTAATAGTAATACTACGCTAGATAACCTATGCCCTATGCTTAAGTAGGGCTCCTAGCCGGCGAGGGCTACGCTATTATAAGCTTCTTCCTTAGGGCATACGTCTTAGAGCGTATTACATAGGCGAAGAGGTAGGGCGTATTTACCTTAAGGCTCCTATAATTCGCCTAGTTAGTCACCTCTTATAGGCTTAAATTTAGCGATAATCAATAGAGGTTTAACCTTAAAAACTTATATTTATCGTTATAAAGTTCCTAGCGTAATTACTATCTAGGAAGCCGTTAGTAATTACTAAAATCTATATCTAGAAGTAGCTATAGATAAGATTATTTAAATAGTATACCTATTAGGTAAAGAACCTACGAATTTAGTGATCTAGAATACCTTAAGGGAGAAGGAGATAAAAATATAGTTTATTAATAGCGTTCTTAGCCGTAATAGTTAATTACATAAGTTAATAACCCTACTTTCGCTTATAGGAAGCTAGTAATAGCTATATTTTTCTTTATTAGCCTCCTCGCCTCCTAGGCATCGCTATTTACTCCCTTTGCCTCTCTATAGCCTTATAATCCTACTAAAGCTCCTCTACGATAATATCTCTTATTTCCTAGGCTCGCCGCCCTTAAATTCGATAAGGAAGCTAGCGGCGAGCCTAGTTAAAAGCCTATATTTCTTATAGTAATATCATAGCCTTATCCTTAGCCCACTAGGCCTTAGGAACAACCCCCTTAAGCCTTATAAAGTTAAATAACCCTATTATAGCGTATATAAAATCAACCTAGTTATTAAAGCTATATTCTAGTAGGCTAGAGCGAATTATCTTCTATTTCCTCTTATAGCGCCTAAACATATGCTCTACGATGACCTAAAGCTAGTAATACTATAAGTTATATAATTCCTGCCTATTCTATAGCCTCCTTAGTGTATCCCTCTAGTCCTATAGGTGATATCTAATCCTTAAATATAGTAATAGGATACTAGATCATAAGCTAAAGCTAGCGTTATAGAGATATAGCCTATCTTAAGGTATCTTAAAGTAATTCTATATCGCCTTTAGCAGTAAAGTTGTGTTAGAAAACAATCCCTTAGCACTAGCGAGTACATAGGAGAATAGGCCCTTAAGAGTCACCGCTATAAGCATATTCTATAAGATAACACTACGCTAATCGCGATAACGCCGCTAGTCCCTTACTAGAATATATGCCTATATATATATACTATTAATAGCACTAATTACACTACTAAATAGGCAGAATTTCTAATAAAGTTTAATATTAGTAGTAAGGTAATCCTATAGTAAAAGAGTTATAAAGATTATATATAGCTTCCTTATAGGTTCTAGTAGCTAGTGTATAATAACTAATATATAAGACTAGCTAATAAGGAACCTTAATATAGTGTTTCTTTAAGGCTCTCTATAGGCATAAATCTATATAAAGACTATAATCTTTAGCGTTATTAAAAGTCATTATAAAGCAGCTACTATACTATTATTCTATAGCTATAAATAAAGGCGCTAGAATATAGCTTTTAGCATTTAAAATAGGGCCTTAAATTTAAAGTCCTTAAGGGAATTTAGCAGTAAATTCGCTAGTAAATTAGCCCCTTTTATGCTAGTATTTTAGGGCGGCGATTTAGGTAAATAATCCCTTATTAGCTGCTAATTAATTCGCTCTTCGTTATACTTATCGTTAGTAGCCTTATTAGCCTTAGCAGCCTTAATTACGATAGCCTCCTTAAACTAGGACTTATCGAATAGGCTCGCTATTACCTTAGAATTATCGAATTATCCTACTAGGACGTTTAAGTACCCTGTTTTTATAGGAGGATTAAGTTATTAGCTAATATATAAAGAAATAGGCAGAAAATCGCACACTATGCCTCTTATGGCTCGTCTAAATACCCCTATAAGCGCGGTATATTCGCAACTAGGATGTCGTAGAATTATGCAACGATGACTTAGAATTAGTGGTAAATCCCTACTAATTATAGTAAAGTCAGCAAATTATGCAGACACGAGCGTTCCGAGTCAGCCAGAGTCACTAGTTCGGCATTTTAAGTCACTTAAGATCAGGGCCTTAACTAGGATACTGGCTGACCGCGCTGGATGCGAAGCGTAGGTATTTACTGTATGTTGAGGCCCGGCCACGGCAACTGGTAGTTTGCGTTTTGACTTTACAATAACTGCTATTTTTTCTTTCTTTTTTTTTCCCACAGATTCATTGAGGTGACGGAACAGCGCCACACGAGGCGCAGTTCCAGTCCGGATTCGGGAACGTTTTAATACTGGAAGGGGCTGAGAGGAAAAAAAAGACGAGCCGAATATCGAAGATGGATCAGACACTGATGCCACGCAACTGCAAAGAAATGCTCAGGGTCAGAAGCAAGACAAGAGGGGGAGCGCTCTGAGTTGCTGGCCAGGCCAAGAGGATGGATGGCCTGCAGGAATTACGAATGAGATGCAAGTAGCAGGGAGAACAGCAGGTCCTGAGCAGCATATCCCCCC
>JAFEME010000676.1:0-13268 GCA_018831755.1 Niveomyces coronatus
TTGTCTTTTTTTTTTTTTTTTTTTTTTTGGTTCCCTTGTTCGAGGCGGAGGAGATGAGGGAGTCGACGATCGGGGCTGGCGGCCGGCAATTGCTTATCTACAACGGTTCATGCGATGAGCAAAATGAGGCTTGCCCCGCGTTCGCCCGATGACATGATGACCGGGAGACGCGACGATGAAATGGGGCAAGAAAACAAGAAAAAAAAAAACCCCTCGCACCTTGTATAAGCGGTAGGGTGTTTTCTCTTTTGCGCCGGCTGACCTCCGCGTTTCAATTGCCGGCCGGCGGAGGGTCGCGGAAGCTCCTATTCAGGTAAGCTTCGGCGATCAAAGCCGGCAACG
Source organism: Niveomyces coronatus (assembly GCA_018831755.1). Lineage (NCBI taxonomy): Eukaryota > Fungi > Ascomycota > Sordariomycetes > Hypocreales > Cordycipitaceae > Niveomyces > Niveomyces coronatus. The sequence continues at coordinate 343 of JAFEME010000676.1, forward strand.
GTCAAGCCGGCGGACATGAGTCGGCGTTTGGCCAGAATCGCGGCGCCGATTCTTGTTAGGGGCGGGGGGGAAGAGGGAGAGAGGCAGTGACCGGGTTTTCAGGGTTACGTTGTGCAGTTGCGATGTTTTCTGGCAAAGATGATTTCTTGTCATTCTCTTTTCGCCTTCATCTACTTCTTCTATTCGGAACATGATGGCAGCATAGCATTGGCCGGTTTAGCATACGCCCCCTACGACATCACAAGCCCGACGAAGCCCAGCATTCGACAGCAAGCATGACGGAACTTACCGTCAGGGCGTCCGTCCTGCACGGCGCCCGTGATCTACGCATCGTACGCCCTCGGCTCTTCTCTCCGGCACCCTTCCCACGAGCGTCACCTCGCCTCCAAGTCCGCGACGCCCCTACCCTGCCCAGACTGACATCAGCTCCCAGGAAGAGCGCCGGATCCCCGCCCCCGCCGACGACGAGGTGCAGGTCGCCGTGCAGGCCACCGGCCTCTGCGGCTCCGACCTGCACTACTTCAACCACTTCCGCAACGGCGACCTGCTCGTGCGCGAGCCCCTCACCCTCGGCCACGAGTCCAGCGGCACCGTCGTCGCCGCCGGCCGCCTCGTGCCCGACCTGGCCCCCGGCGACCGCGTCGCCCTCGAGGTTGGCCTGCCCTGCGAGCGCTGCGAGCACTGCGCCGCCGCCCGCTACAACATCTGCCGCGCCATGAGGTTCCGCAGCTCCGCCAAGGCCTTCCCCCACGCCCAGGGCACGCTGCAGGAGCGCGTCAACCACCCGGCCCGGTGGTGCCACAAGTAAGCAAAAGATGCAAGCACGAAGAGGCGAAAGGATGATAAGGAGAAGTGGAGAGAGAAGAAGAAGTTCAAATTGGGGGGGGTGGTTCGAACGGGGCCAGCGCAGGCTACTACGGGAAGAGGAATAAGAAAGACTAACCAATCAAACAAACCCAAAAAAAAAGACTCCCGTCCGCCTTATCACTGAGTCTCGGCGCGCTCCTGGAGCCGCTCGCCGTCGCTATGCACGCCCGCAACCGCGCCAACCTCCCCGAGGGCTCGACCGTCCTCGTCTTCGGCGCCGGCGCCGTCGGCCTGCTCGTCGCGGCGGTCAACAAGGCCGCCGGGGCGAGGGCCGTCATCATCGCCGACATCCAGAAGGACCGCGTCGACTTTGCCGTGCGGCACGGCTTCGCCGACGCCAGCGTCCTCGTCCCCGCCGAGCGGCCCCAGAGCATCGAGGACAGGCTCGCGTACGCGCGGCGCGTCGCCGACATGGCCAAGGGCGCGCTGGTGGGCGGGGAGCCGGTCGGCGAGGTCTCGGCCGTGTACGAGTGCACCGGCGTCGAGACCTGCGTGCAGAGCTCGATATACGTAAGCAACATGAGCAACAGAACAGACGAGTGATTTTGGGAAACACGTCGCGGCTGACAAAAAGGGGGGGGATATCTCCGCTTCCCGTCCCCGCAGGCCACGAAACCGGGCGGCAGGGTCATGATCATCGGCATGGGCACGCCCGTCCTCACGCTCCCCGTGTCGGCCGCGGCGCTCCGCGAAGTCGACCTGGTCGGCGTCTTCCGCTACGCAAACACCTACGCCCCCGCCATTGCGCTGCTCGCCGACCGCCCCGCGGCCATGCCGGACCTGTCCGTGCTGGTGACGCACCGCTTCAGGGGCATGGACAGCATCGCCGAGGCCTTTTCCATGGCGGCGCAGGTAAAGGACAAGGAGGGCAGGCTGGTCCTCAAGGTGGTGGTGGATATGGAGTGAAGGACTTTTACTTTGTTGATTACCAATCATCGGATTGGACAAAACATATAGGGTGGCATAGCATGGTATTTAGATATAGGGCGATATAGGAGTGTAGGGGGTTGGTTATCTGAACGAGGCAGATTTGCTATCGTGTAGCTTTCTGGGGAGCAATTTCTTATTGTTGTCATGTCTTCTTCTTCCTCTTCTTCTTGATGTTGGTCACCTTTAAGTCTATTATACTTCCATATAGAGATTATGAAGAAATTACCCCGCTAGATAATGAGTATATATGTATATCTACGCTGACCCGAGTCAGTCATGATGAAGGCAAGTGGTGTATTTATAGATCAAGGCTGCCCTTACCGACGGTATGCATTCACCTTCAAAACCGGCCCGGAACAGCTTCTTATCGAGCTGTTCCGCCGTGACTAGAAACAGCAACTATTTATTATACAAAGAAAAGTGTGTCGTCGTCGTGTCTATACGTGCTGGAGAATGAAGACAAGAAAGGGGGCGAAGAAGGACATGTACCAAATATTAAAATCTACCCCGACACCAAAACCCAAAGTCTGTCCAAAAGCCAGGTCAGTCACTCATCTCCGCATCAGAAGTTTCGTGGGAATGGTTCGTAATCAACTCACAAGAAGAAAATCATCAACACGCCAAACATCTTGGCTATTAGCCAGCGGTTGCTCGAGACTCTTGACCAATACTTGAGCAGTTCGCGCTGCGCACCCTCGACATTGTCCACCACGTCTTCCGTGTTGGCGTCTATGCGCTGAATCATTTCGCTCTGTTCTGACACCATGGTCGCGAGCTGGCCAAAGATGCTCCCCAGCTCGCCAATTGTCTGTTCAATCGCCTCAATCGCCTCGCCGCGCTGCTGAATATACGTGTTGGCCGGCTGCGCCTCCTCCATCATGAGCATCTGATTATCGCTGACGGGATTGAGCGAGAGCGTGTCATCGCCGGCGCTGGTACCGGCCCCGCCGGGCGCAGGGGATGCACGGCTCGGCGTGCCGTAGAGCGGCGACGCCGACTGCTGCAGCGTCGGCTGCGCGTGCTGTGATACGTTGGAAATGAAGTTTTCGGTCCGTGAGCGCGAGGCCTGTATGTTTTTGGTGCGAGCTTCCAGCACGTCTTTGAAGTTGGCCGAGACGTCGGTGAGCTTGCCCTGCAGCAGGTATACGACGTTTTTGTTGTGTTCGCCTTCCTGGTCGGCCTTGGGGTGTTGCTGTTTCGACATGAGCTGTAGTCCGCCGATTTGCTGGTTGAGCGAGGAGAGATCCTGCTTGATGACGAACGTGAGCTCGTTGATTTCGACTGGACGGTCATCGAATAGTGTTCGCCTTTTTGCCACTGCCAATAGAGTTAGCGACTGCATGGAGTCTCAATGTGCGCACCAGCTTTCTCTCCTCAGAGGCCAGGTGAGTTCGGGTGCGACGACTCACGTTGCGCCAGCTTCTCCAATTTGCCCATGGTGGAGGAGATGCCGCGGCCAATCTCGGCAGCCTTCCTGGCAAAGTCGGAGCGTCGGGGTTGCGCGTCACCGTTGGCAGCGGCTTTTTGTGAGTCTGTGAGCAAGGAGCGGCGTTGCGCGCCAAGCTTGCTGGCATTCTGCTTGCGTTGTGCGACGGCTAGGACTGATTTGAACTCGGACGTCCGGTCCTGAATCGACGTGACAGCCATGGCTAATGATGGGGTGTGGTGGCAGCTATAGTCGAAGGACAGGAGAAGACAATGTGCAGCCAGCACGATAGCCTGCGAGCGAATGGTCGCGTAGTCGGCGCCAAGAGAAATGGACTGATGTGCAGTTTGTGCTCGCAGCGCGATGCAGCGGCTGTTGCGACAGTTTGGCCACGTCTTCGGTAAGCAAAAAAGCCCCTGGGCTCGCAGGACAGCGTCGACGGCTGACGGTGGCGTTTGTCTCGTCAATGAAGGGCTCGACGCCGGAGTCCAGTCCCACACAAGATGTCGACCGGGTTTGGGACGTCTTTTTGGTCTCCAGGCTGCAACAATAAAGGGCTAGAAGATGCGAAGTCGCGGACGGATCTATATCGATGAAGGCTCGAAAGATGTTGAGCAAAAGATGGAAAGGCCACCATTGATTACCAGGCAGCACAGCGATGTGCTTAGTGATGTACCGCACGGTGCTCTGCACACGCTAATATAAAGTAACTGGCAGTACTAGTACTTACTTTACCGGCTCTGCCTAGGCACCTACCTACTTAGTACCACCGGCCGACGATGGCTGAGCCCAGATAGTCGGCTGCCCACGTACTGGTACAAGCATGTACCTATGGATGGAGTGGTTGCTGCCAACAAGTCCCATGAGCTGGGTCGGTTTGCGCCACACTGTGCCACATGCAAGCAGATTTGCTTCATCCTACTCTGCACTCTCTGGTGATGGATGAACTTGTATACGCGTCCACACAAAGGCTTCTTAGCAGTGGGCTGCTCGTGAGAAGCCGAAGCAGCACCTTTCGGTACTGTAGCTAAGTAGTATAGAGGATGAGATTTGACCTTTTTTCCGTTGGCTAATTACGTTGGGGAACTTTAATACAGCACTATACAAACACTCTGGCCTGTACGATAGAATGTTTTGTAGCGCAATTTACATACATGGCGCGTCATACGAGTTGACTTGAATGATACAACGTACGGTGCAGAATTTGCCAGGCACAAATGTCCATTAGCGCTGGTACTGTATGTAGACTGTGCGTACTTCATTAGTTCAGACCAAACTACCTACTAGGGGTAGTGGGTGCCTCGTATGACACAGTGGCAGTCGCGCCCCCCTCTCTCTCTCTGCGCATTTCAAGCGCTACAGGCTGCAGCAGATAATACACGTACGAACAAACAAGGTTATGGATTGATAGACATGCATTGATACGATACATTTAGGCAGATCGTATTCGCAGCATCCAACACTTTAAAAAAAAAAAGTCCAGCCACCTCTCCCGCCAATCGTTTCTTTTTTTTACGTGCTGCGACGACACCATCGCCCTAGTTGCCGCCCACGTTTGCGCCTGCGCCACAAAAGCTGACAGGGCAAAGCTGTCGCTGGCTGGGCTGCAAATTAATTAGTTGGCCGTTCCAGCTCACCTCCTCCAATCTCTCCCACCTCTCGTCCGTACAACCTCGAATTTTATCCTTACCGTGGTGCTTGCTTCAGTCCGTCGCTCGCCCAGTATCCCTTATCATCCTTTGCTTCTCCTACAGACAGCCACGCAACAAACGCTACTGCTGGCTTGTTATCCTGCTCCGTGTCGGTTACTGCGACCTTTGCCCCCCCCCGAGCTGACGACTCGCCGTCGCCACTCCCTGCAGGGGCAGTCTCAAAATTCTCCATCGTCGCGGCTCATTCTCTACTGGCATGACGACGGTTTTACTGAGTAGTGTGACCGCCTCGTCTCCGTATCATGGATCAAGGCTCCTACAGTAGACCGGATGGTCGTGGCCAGCCAACACTGTAAGCACATTGCGCCGTTTTTCTCTCCTTCGCGCCATCGCCCGTTATTTACACCAACCTTTTGCCCTGACCATCTTCTCAGGCCAGTCAATACTGCCGCCAATAACAACTATCGAGTCAACGTTAGTCGCCAAAAGACTAGAAAATGGGTCGAGGCCAAGTCGCAAAACTATGACGGCGACGATTGGGGCGCCGATGAGTTTGATGACGAGCACGGCGCACTACCACCCCCGATACCTTCTCTGGCCCCTAGTATCGACGCCACTTCGCCCTCGACCCGGCCCGGCGAAGCCTCAATGATGCATCAGACAGAAAATCCGCCTGTAGCGAAACCGGCGTTCTTGGCAGAATCTCAACCGACCACCCTTGCTGCTGTGCCGCAACACGCCTCCGTTGATACCCCGTCGCTATCGCACAATGCTAGCTTGCCGTCTGCTGGCGCCTTTCAACCACAGAATGCTGCTTATGATTGCTCAACATCATCTCATTTGCCCTCCGATGAAGCCTCCCCACCAATCGCAAAGCTCGCTTCTGATGCCGTATCGTCTGGTCGCCCTTCCCACTCGCTTCAACATACAGGAGGCGACAAAAGCCTGCTGTCGTTAGAAAGCCCAAGACCAAGCACGGACGCCGGTTCCAACATGTCTACACATCATTCTGCGCCTCTACTCAGAAATGAAAAAGAGTCATACGAATCCACACCAGCCCCAGCACCCGCACCACGGACAGACAGCCGAACGGCCGTATACAAGGATTTGACAACAAGCACAAGCAATCCAAACTCGGGCGGCAAACTGTCAAACTCACCAACGGTTTCATCTGCTGTACCTCTACCTCTACATCAGTCCGCTGTGCCTGATTCTAGCCAAGTTGCGGTCGCAAGTCAAGACAGCCAAGGATCCAAGAGGATGTCAACCAGTCCCAAGCTTCCAGATCTCGCCCGCATGTCGGTCTTTGGCGCCGATTTTTTCTCAACTGGATTCCAGACATCATTACCAGCAGATGAAATGGAAAAGCAGGATATTCCAGAAGTTCCCCAGGTCGCACCAGATTTAAAAGTGGATAGATCTCTGGCAAACACAACACATTCTCGTAATGAGACACCATCCGAGCTTTCCATCGATGAGATGCAGTCCACATCGGCTGCTCCGTCGCTTGAAGCTCCTTTTACAGCAGAGCAAAACCCTTGGAACTCAAGTCTATACTCCCACCCGCCGGACGCCACCACAGACGCACCATCAACGGGTACTTCACTACCTACAGAAGCCAAGCAGCCATCGGGACAGTCCCCGCGGCATACAGTGAACTCTACCGCCGGCTCCGAGGCAATGGGTCATCGAACGGCAGCCTCCGGGGCTGACATCACTCCAACCAAACCGCTCAACGTCCGCAAAGACGAGAGTCCGGTGCGAGCATTCGAGCCGCCCCGTCTTCTTCAGCGCGAGCCCACTTTCGCCACCGACACGTCGTCTCCAGTCAAAGAGAACGATGTCCTAAGCGAGGAGATTATCCGGACGCTCAACTCGCGTAGCCCTTCGACTGAACCCTGGCGCGTCGCTAATGAGCCCAGTGCCGATGACGTGAATCGGCCGCCTAGCCGTTCGGCAAAAGGCACTCACACATCAGAGAAGAACGACGGCCTTTCACAAAATCGGAGCACGACTTTGGAGACCCCATCTCAAAAAGATGCGAGCGGCGAGACAACAGCCGAGGCCGATTCATCGAAAGCGCCGATAGCCGACGTAGCAGACAACGCCCGGAGTTCGGTACCCACCGAGGATCGTGAACTAGCTCAAGCAACGAGGAGGGTCAATGTCGCAGAGACACCATCGCCGCTGTCTCATGTGCAGCAGAACGGCCAGGCACCCATGACTACCTTGTCGATGTCGCAGGTCTCTCAGTCAATCTCTGCTCATCAAGAGCAGGGGAAGATAGTCACCTCGCCTCTCAGCGCTGACCATCGCCGTAGGTTCTCCTGGGAAGGTGAAGAGTCTGCTAAGCCAGCTCTCTCAGAGCCGACTATCTCGTCTCCTTCCTCAACAGCTCCCGCGTTGGCTACCATTTCAACCACGACTCCAGTTGTGCACGTTAACGCCGACACCCCAGTTTCGTCCATCAACGAACCAGTGGCGGCAGCACAGTCAACGCAGACTCACGTGTCACAGCCCTCTACATCTATGCTGCAGTCGTCTGATGTGCAGCAGGCCATGTTCACACATAATCATAATGCTTCCGCACCAAGGCGTCTGTCTCTCGCCGATGAGAAGGCTTTATACAGCACGACATCGAATCAGATCTCTACACCTCCGCCTGAAGAACACCCTGCGTTCAAAGTTACCGAACAGACGTTGCTGGTAGATGATCATCCAGGGCTTGAATTTTCCGACCCAGTACCACCGCCTGCTCTCGATATGCCAACAAGAGCCTCTGGTGGGCCTGTGACGTCTTTCAAGGATATTCTGAGCCTGAAAAACTCGTCCGACAGAGTCGCCAAGTTCAACGAGACACGGGTTGCCTTTGCCGTCATGGATACAGGCCTGGATCAGTGGCTGAGGACGCTGCATCACGATCACCCCGAGCACATTTCAAAAATCTCAAACACTCACCAGCCAGCGCCTACAAAAGGTCCTGCCGGCTCTCAATCTTCGACACAGCAGCCCTACTACCAGCAATATCTGAACGCGAGCGCGCCGAGTACGGGAGTCTCGATAGGGCGTCGCATAGGGGGCCTCACCATTCCTTCCCATGTGACCGGCAGCACTTTCGGCCATTCCGGAAACCAGATCGGAACCAAGAGCAAGGAGCTGATGCACTCGGCGGGTAAAATGGGCAAAGGATTGTTCAGCAAGGGCAAGAGCAAATTACGCGGAAGCGGGGACAAGGTATTTCACTGATGTTTTTTCCTCTCATAATCTCCCCCTCTCATAGTGAGTGGGCCATTTCCTGCAGACTTCCTTGAAAGATTTGGTGTGTTTCCTTGTTTGTATCGCTTGTCACTATGGCAAGATGTGTGTGCTTTCTTCATGAATAATGTGCTCTTTTGGATTACAACATTCTCGCTTCGACGACGCCGCGAACGTGCGAGATAGGAATATCACTACGCTATTATCATGTTGGGCCCGCATTCCAATCTCAATGACACCAGAAACAAAATACGTGAGGCAATCCTGTATTAACTATTTTTGTTTTCCGGCAGGCCGAAACTCAAGCACAGCCGATGCAAAGCAAGTTCAAGCATGACCGTCAGAGCTCTTGGGCGGCACTCGGCGGCAGGCTGCGAACAGATTTTATACCTGCAAAAGAGCATGATGGTCCATCCGGGGAACAAGATCTCGCGTTCAGCCCGAGAAGAGCCAGCATTACGGTTGCACCGCGGCTGCCGGAGCCAGAACCAGTTTCGCCTCTGTTGCGCGATGACACGCCAGAACGCGGCTGGCCGGCTAACGAGGTAGACTCCGCCTTACCAACAGAAGCCACTGCCACGGTCACCTATCCCTCCTCCTCGACTCGCCTAGCGGAGTCGCACCGTGCCGGGCAAATTCGAGTCGTGCCGTCCGAGGCTCCAGTTGGCGCGACAGCTGCTGTATTGTCGGGCAACTCGGCTTCTGTTACTCGAGAAGGCGACTTCGGACCCCATCATAAAGAACACGAAGACGCTCCAAAGAGACAATCGTCATTCGTTGGGTTGCCGCCGATTCGTCGTTCGTCGACCTTTGGGGTCAAGCCCAAGACACGTCGGGCAGCGGAGAGGTTTCCTTTGGATGCGGATGATGACGACAGCGATATCCCAGACTTACCTGCGATGACCACTGATCTCGAAATGGAGAAGGGCACGAAGCAGCACAGCATGCTCCCGCAGGATCAAAATGGATTCTCAACGCACGCCGGGGGGACTCGTGTCTCCGAGACGATGCCTCAAGCCAGCTCTGTACAGCATGAGCCTGTCTCTCCTGAGCATTCTCCAGAACGTCAGACAGTGCTACCTCACGTGCCGTCTCAGACGATTCGGACAGAAATGCTGGGAGCACATTCGCCGGTGCTAATGCATCCCGGGCAATCTGGGCCTTGGAAGTTAGAGGAAAGCCACCTATCGGAGCCTCTTCAACCGTCCAAGAATCGTTCCGGCCACAGCCCTATCTCTCCGGTCATGAATTACAGCTTCGACAAAGAGACTGGTGCTTTCTCCCCTGTCTCACAGGCGCCCAACAGCATGCGTTATCGGCCTTCGGATGTCCCCCCTTCCTCTGCGCAGCGGTATCCAGCTCTCTTTGCTCCGCAACCCGGAGAGCAGCCAACGCAACTACAAGTGGACAGCCAGGCCAACTACAGGGATGTTTCCAACACCCGACCTAGCGGTGTTGAATATTCCGCGCCAGGTGTCATCACATCCGCACAGGGGAGAGGCAGGTCAAATCAAAAGCCCAGTCTGCTCAAAGAGCTTGGCAACAAAATTGCGCGCACGGCATCCCGCGATCGCAGCAACGCTCTTTTTGACGAGAAGCCGCCGGTAGAGTCTGAGGGTGATGGTGCATCCGAGTCCAGTCACGCGAACGAGCATTTCCAAGATCGGAAGAAGCGCCGCTCCAGCTTCCTTGACGCACTGACCGGACGGCCATCCATGGACCAAGGAGCGCGTCAGGCGTCCTTCGGATACCGGCGAGCTCAGACGGAGGGCCTTGCCCAAGCTTCTTCCACAAACCCAAGTGTCGGTCAGAAGAGATCGATACTTGGCTCCGTCAAGACTGGTCAGGCTTACGAAAGCGACATGGTGGGCCAAACTGGTGAGAGAATTGCCATTCAGCAGTCTGCCGGCGCCGGTTACACCACACAATCGACTTCCAAGACGAAGCGGCTCTCCGCCATGGCTAAAAAGGCCTTTCAAAGGCCGGCAGCGGACCGTCCCTCCTCCGGCATGTCGCTAGAGCCAACGGAGAGCGTTGGAAGTGCTCGCAAGTCTACGGGCCTCTCTGGCCTGCTGTCGAGTGGTGCTCTCTATGGAGATGGCAAGCCCCTGCCGGGTCATGGAGATGCAGCAAGTTCTGACCGCCGAGATTCCATCCAGCACAACCGACGGGCTTCGTTTTCGAATTTGCTGATCTCGCTGACGGGCAACAAGAGCAATCGGGGTCAAGGGGCCGAACACCCAGCCCATATGCCACACGAGAGCCTGAGGAGTCCCGCCACGAATGACCTTCCCCAGAATATTCCGCCTGCCCCTATCCAGTCACATCCGGCGGACGGATTTCCAGTACCAAGCGCGCTTGTCAAGTCGTCCGATCAGGCGCCGACCTCGCCAACTCAGTTTTCGGGACCGTCAAAATCACTAGTTCCGGCTGAGCGAAGTGATGGCGCGACTGAGCGCCCTCTAGCCGCCTCAATGATCACCGCCGAGATTATGGAGCAAAGTAATGGTCCTACTAGGGCTGGTTTCGCTGAGGAGGGCGCATTCATAGGTCATACCCCTGTCCCGAACACGGTTGGTACTACCCAGCTGCATGAACGAGGCGTGCAAGTGGCGCAAAAGCAGGGCAATCACTTGGGGAGCGTAAATACTATACGTAATCAAGGAGGAGCAGGACAGGAAGCGCCGAGCAGTCAATGGAGACCGAGTGCTCGGCCAGAATCACCCCGACCCGACCCGCGTGCACCGCGAGGCGGGCATGACCAGCCTGGTCAACCGGGATCGCCAGCTGCTCATCCTGCATCACCCAAGGGTTGGAAGAGCTTCAAAGAAAAAATGGCCAGTCAGATGGCAGCCGCGGGTCCATCAGGTTCTATTGGACAAGACCGAGGCGAAAGGCCTGCGCCCGGCGATAAGCTATTCAGCGCCTTAAAGAGGCTATCGAAGCAACAGGGCCTCTCCGGCCGACAACATCAGCACGATCAAGCGCAGCAGAGTCCCGTGCAGCATCGGGCCTCGGGCGATGGGCATCAAGTTTTCCGCGGTGCCCCTCACTCACACGACCAATTCCAGCCGGCAACTGCGCAAAATGGGCCAAAGTCTCATGTGATGAACACACAACATTGGCAGGGATCTCCAAATCAAATCACGCCCGCGCAGCAGCAGCAGCAGCAGCAGCAGCAGAACACGGAACCGCAATATGATGCAGTCCCGATCCCGCATGGATATTCTGCTGTTTACGCGGAAGGCAGTATGCAGGTGCCTACAGCATATCATGCCGGACAGCATTTCGCGGGCCAGTCGCAGACGGCACATTACGCGCAGCAGAACTCGAACGGTCAGCGCGAGAACCAGGCTCCCGCGGCAATGCAGCAGGGAAGCAGCCTCAGTCAGGCAGAAAGAAGACAGCAGTATCAGGCTTATTCTCCGCCCGGTAACCAGCATGGCGACTACAGTGAAAGACGACGTCAGGACTCGGAGTCTCGGCAGCCTCTTGCGACTGGCAGCGACATCATTAGCCCTTCTTCGACCACTCAAGACAGTGGCAGCGCAGCCCTGAGCCCCTTGTCAAACGAAATGCGCATGCCTGATGCAGCTCTGAGCAGAGCCGCGGCCGGCGAGCAGGGCGTGCCAGCGGACTACCGAGTTCAGCGCCTCCAGGCGGATGATGGAGGGATGAAGGCCGTCGGTGATGGAGCATCAAGCAGTGAACGTGCAAGCCAATCGTCGAACGGGAGCGCAGCGCCACGATCGTCGCCCAAAGCGTCTCAGCAGCCATCATTTGCCGGTCAGCACAGGCAGCTACAGAATGTGGTATCACAGGAGTCAATGAGTGGTGACGGCCGCCGCAGCAGCGCTGTCAGCATGCTGTCGCCGGTAAACGCAACAATGGCTAGCGGCGAGCCTACGGGTCTTTCGAGGAAGGCGACGGGAGAGAGCAGGGTGTCGAATGATTCGCAGGAGCGAGAGAACAAGAAGAGGGACCTGCCGAGGGCAACGACGACAGTTGCGAGCGGGCACGCGGTGGAGCTCGAGGATACGGCGGGTGCCCGGCAGCGGAGGATCCGCATCGACGGGCAGGAGGAGAAGATATTATATGATCCGGAAGAGGAGAATCCGAAGATGAAGGCAACGAGCTACCCAGGCCAGGAGTGGAATCCGTATGGGGAGACGGGGTTCCATGACTGGCAGGAATGAGAGAGTTGATTGTTTCGTGACATTTGTCTGTTTTTCAATTTTTTTTTTTTTGCCTTTTTTTTTTTTTCTTGTCTTCCTAATTTGTTGGGCCAAGTATGTTGACAGTCGTGACAATGTGTGTCCACGCAAGTTCTTTTTGGTTCAGATGCCGGATCATGTTGTGGAAACATTTGGACATGTCATCACACGCATCATAGCGCATAAGCCTCCTCCTCTTTTATTCAAAGTATGTAGCTTGATATATATCATGTTGAATAAAAATTGAAAAGTAAAATGACTGGTGGCGTTGAGATGGGGTGGTGGTGATGGGTTGACCTTTATGTACTTTTATATTAGTTGTATTACGACGCTGTCCGCCTCGACATGCATGCCCTTTGTGATTTAAAGAGGAGATGAGCAAATTGCAAGTCGACTGCGATAAGTGAAGCACTGGACAGACACGGCCTGTCCATGACCAGCTTGTCAGTACCCTCCCTCGGCTTGTTGCACGCGTCGGGCGTGTAGGGTAGGCGGCGATGTGCGGTAGGCATCGCGGGGCGGCACGTTGGTTGTCTGTATTGATCTCCCTCTCCCTCTTTTTTTTTTTTTTTTTTTTTTTTT
>JAFEME010000677.1:0-13204 GCA_018831755.1 Niveomyces coronatus
GGTGAACTCTTTTGCCATGGTGCAAATCTAGTTATCAGGGCCACGTCCGACGAGGCGCGTGGCTTCCGTCAGCCTCACGCGTTGGAACTCAGCTGCAGGCATATATGTATGTGCCTGGTGTGGAGCGAGGGAGGGGCCTACCTTTGCCAACTCCTGATTGTATGGCGAGATGATAGTTAACTAGAGGGCTGAGCTTTTCTCATGGGATCGGCGGGTTTGGACTGCCCTTCTCACATAGCCCAATTGGCATGGCGCAGTTTGTGTGGCCCACGTACTGTAGAAGAAGGCTGGCTCTGACTGGACAGACGTCATCCCAAACGCACCGACGTCATGCGTCCCAGAGCCTTATGCGAAGGAGGCAAAGACGAAGAATAATAAGGATGTGTATAATAAAGAACCCGTCCGTGCTCAAATCTAACAATTATACATTTTGGAGAAAAAAAACCCCCAAAGAATAATTACAACCTCTCGAGTACCAAACCAAACCCAAACCCAAACCCCCCCCCCAACAAAGAATAATTACAACCCTTCGAGTACCAAAAATTTATCCATACTCAATCATGTCCGACGAAACAAAAACCCTCGAGCCACAGCACCCGACCATGCAGCTCGCGCCCTCGCGGTCATCATCATCACAAGCCGACTCGGACAGCTTCACCCCCATCCCCTCGCCCGTGCACTTCTACATGGGCTTCAAGCACTACTGGCTCGGCCGTCACGCCGACGAGAAGCTCTTCGCCGCGAGCTTCGGCTGGGGCATGCTCGGCCGCACCGTCATGACGCTCTACGACGGGCCGACCAAGAAGCACCCCGTGCTGGTCACGTCGCGCCGCCAGCGGGGGCAGGTCATCATGACGCTCCCCGACGCGCCCGGGTCCCTGAGCGTGGGCACCGGCAAGCCCGTCGGCGCCGGCCAGGACGTCGTGCTGTCCTCGGCCGGCTCCGGCTGCTCGCGGAGGCGGCGGTTCACCATGGAGGTCCGCGCGGGCGACAAGACGCGCGCGGAGACGTTCGAGTGGCGCAGCACGCGCGGGCCGGAGGCGAGGGGCCTGGCGCCGCCGGGCTCGTCGGCGTCCTCCGGGTGCGGGTGGAAGCTGCTGCGGCTGGCGGCGCCGGCGCCGGCGGGGTGCCACGGCGCGTCGAGCGACGGGTTCGAGGTCGTGGCCGCCGTCGCGCAGAAGAACTCGTGCTCGAAGAAGGCGGCGTACGTGGGGTTCATGAACAGCGGCCTGGACGGCGGCGGCCTGGGCGAGCGGTGGGAGCGCGCGGCGGTGCTGTCGGGGCTGCTGCTGTGGTACAAGAGCTACAACGAGCAGGTGGCGGCGGCGTCGGCGTGAGTTGCCGAGGGGAAGGAGAGCTGGTCTGTAGGATATTTGTATAGGATGTTTTGTACAGATATGATTGTTGATACTAGTAATGATGAAGTACGTCTTGGCTGTGCTTTGCTTTGTCGTCAGGCCAGACCCCCATGCACGGCGGTGAGAACTTTAATCATGAATGTATCTATGTTAGGGGGCAAGGAGACAGCCATATCTTGTAGTTATGCCTATCAAGAATTTCTCTATTACTTCGATTTGAGACATGCTTACCGCGCTCGTGCGGTCTAAATATCAGGCAATTCTTGTGACGGAGTAAGGATGTACACACATCATAAGTGAGCCTAGGCGCGGTCTCCGTGGCGTGGCTTGCCGTCCTCAGAATGAACGAGATAATTGTATTGAGGGCCATAAGATGCTGACGTCTAGTCTTTTTCTGCCATTAGATAGCATCGCGAAGAATTTTCGCCATGTATAGTTTTGTTACAAGTTGCGCGGTCATCTGTAGGGTAGCAGACCCCGACGCGGAGTCAAAGACCGCCCTCGCCCAGTGCGACGACGCCGAGCCGGTGTAGTCTGCCGTGGTCGCACCCGGGTGGAGCTGGGTCAAAGGCTGTTGTAGAAGGGAGAGTTCTATACATTTTTGTACTTCACTTGAGGAGCGCCTTAAATTCACCGGCCAAGCTCTCTTCTGTAGAGAAATCAGAATGTCTAGAGAAAAGTGCTCGTGCTCCGCAGTGCTCCGCAACACGGCGATGCCGGGTACAGTATATCCGTATCTTCTATCACAGGTAGGGCACATGCCCCTCTGTGGTATGGTTGCTCCGCGTGCCCGACTGGAAAGAACCCTCGCGCCTCATCGGCCAATACCATCCTAGTTACTCATGCGGGCGCAGGTGCATAGTTGATATTCATAACGAACATTTCTCGAAACCAAGAAAAATAGTCTGCATGTTCTAACCTCACGTCAGCCTTTAGAGATATGTATGTACAAGCAGTTGACTGCATACGGCAACCCACAGTACATACTGCCACTGCCTATACTACGCCGCACCGGAGGCCAGCGTCTACGCACTATAACACGCATAGACAGGTACAGTACCTACAGTACTAAGGTAGTTGGGCAGTTCTATGCAGCACTAAGTCGTAGTAGTACTAAGCATCTACTACTATGTAGGTACAGTATGTCCCTGTGAAGCACCACCGGATGGACCAAAAAAAAACTGCCGAATTCCTCATAGTAGTAAAGGGTCGAGCATAAAGCGGCCGCTTTTGTTGGCTACCGCATGAATAGTAAGAGGTATAAGCTGAGGCACTATTCTTACTCTATTCTTACTCGCGTGCTCGTTAGCGTACCAAGCCCTGTGGGCACAGAGACAATAATCGTGGGGGCAGCGGGGGTGGGCTCCCTGAGCAAATCCCACAGAACCCTTGAATTCTTCTTCTTGTATGCCCTGAACGAAAGGGGGGCCGGAATCAAAGTGATCGGCAGCGCGCGGTGGTTATCATGGGAACAATCTGTCTACTGGCGTTTTGGCGCCGTTGCATTCTAGCCGCAAGATTCCTCATGTGCCCTCGATTCTGTGTGTCTGGTGAACGAACTCTTTTCAGGGTGTAGATACCTGCTGACACATGAAAAACGAAAAGATGGCGCGCCGTGGTACCCACGGTATAGTATCTGTAGGCAGCTGGATAAGAAAAATAGTCCCGCGTCCGCTAGAACCTTAGTAGAAAGACCTTGGCTCGGGGACGCCTTGGCCTGGGACCCCGCAGCCGCCTCTGCGTTGAATGGCGAATGGCCCTGACAGCCAGCCGATCCACGGACCCTTAGCAGATGCTCCGGTACGAGGTGGACAAGGGCCCGCTCTAGGGTGGCGGCTTTTGGTGTGGGCTGCCATGAGGTTGGCTAAAAAAGCTGCCTTATTACTCTACAGTCTAT
Source organism: Niveomyces coronatus (assembly GCA_018831755.1). Lineage (NCBI taxonomy): Eukaryota > Fungi > Ascomycota > Sordariomycetes > Hypocreales > Cordycipitaceae > Niveomyces > Niveomyces coronatus. Next base: position 3,256 of record JAFEME010000677.1, read on the forward strand.
TATTGCTAGATCGGCCTGTTTTTTTGTCCACGCCTTTTGGTTGCATTGTACAAACAAACTCGTGGTGGGGACGTCTGCTCACTGAACTGTCATCCATCGCAGCCCGTTTCACACTTTCAGGGTCCTTTTGCATTACTTCCTACTAGTAGCAGGCCGAGGGACGGAAGGATGATACGTGCGTCTCTAGATTGTTGAATTTGCCAATCGCATCCTGTCCATGTGCCATTCTGGATCCATCCGTCGTCCACCATCTATCTGCCCACCACCACCTTCACAGTCAGTCGCCCACCCATCAAGTGGTCGCCTGTCGCCTGTCGCCTGCCCCTGCCCTGGACCCTGCCACTCACTACTACCAAGGTACTGTACCTTCTCCGACGCCTACCACGATACGATACATTTCGCCTCTGCTTCTGCCCCTCATACATTCACCACCCTTTCTCCCCAGCTTCTCACTTATTTCGCTTCCCGATCGATTCGACATTTTCCCCTGCGCAGATCGCTTCAGCGTTCAAAAGAATCTTCAAGACATGCTTTGAGCCATTTACCGCCTCACGCCCGCTTACGAGTTCCAGCTTCCGGTTGCTCCGGCGTTGGTAGGCCAGAGCATAACGTCTTGCTCGCTCTGCGGGCGTACCGCATACCGACCCGCGATCCCGGATTTCCATCTTTGAATAGATTGGTCTCATTCCGATCGGCAGCCTCCTCTCGACCGACGAACGACGAACAGTTGCCCTACGAGTCGTAAGAGAGCAAAGTATATTTTTAGAACAGCAGCCCCGGCAAACCGTGTTCATGGCAGCACCACGGCAACACTCTGGCGGCGGAGAGCCGTTTCCACCCCTCGTCGATATCTCCGCCAGCACTACCGGGACATCCTCACCAAAGATCAAAGGCCGTCAGAGATTGCTGAGAGGGATCCAGCGCATCTCCTCTTCCCCGTCACTGACAAACCTGCGACGACCCCGATCCTCCAGTAGTCCTTACCATGGAGGTACTCGGAGCTCTCTTTCCTGCGTGAGCCTCGCCGGGATACCTCCCCAGTCTCCGTTGCGCTACGGAACGCCTGAACCCTCGCCGCTCGCGCGATCCGGCACCCCCGACAGCGAATATCCCTTTCACGACTGCCTGGAACAACAGCCCAGCGCACGAGCGGTTCGCGTCGCCCCGACCTCGGCCCCATCCACTGCCCCATTACCAGCCGATGTGCGTGCTCTCACAGTCAAGGCCCCCTTTCCTTTCTGGGATCGTATGCCTCAAGAGATCTGCATTGCCATTTTCGCCCATCTCGAGCCTCGAGAGCTAGTCCGCGTCTCGCGGGTCAGCAAAATGTTTCACAAGTTCTGTTTCGACGGACAGCTCTGGACATCTTTCAATGCGTCGGAGTTTTATCAAAACATACCCGCTGATTCCCTGGCTCGCATTATTGTCAACGCCGGACCATTCATCAAGGACCTCAACCTTCGAGGCTGCGTGCAAGTAGAGCACTATAAACGTACAGAGGCCATTGCCAAGGCCTGCAAGAATCTCATGACCGCTACTCTCGAGGGCTGTCGCAACTTTCAAAAGTCGACACTACATGATCTGCTTAGGAGTAACGAGAAGCTCGTCCACCTCAATCTTACTGGTCTTTATGCCGTCTCCAACTCTTCATGTACGATCATCGCCGAATCGTGTCCTCAGCTTGAGAGCTTCAATGTCTCTTGGTGCTCAAAAGTCGACGCGCGAGGCATCAAGACCATTGTGAAGTCGTGCCTTAGGCTCAAGGACTTGCGCGCAGGTGAGATCAAAGGCTTCGACAACCTCGACACAGCAGAAGCCATCTTCAAAACCAACAACCTCGAGCGTCTGGTACTCAGTGGCTGTGCTGAGCTCAGCGACGACGCCCTCAGAATCATGATGCAAGGCAAGGATCCTGAGCTCGATATCCTGACCGAAAGGCCAATCGTACCGGCCCGAAAGCTGCGTCATCTGGATGTGAGCAGATGCTCCCAGCTGACCTCAGCTGGAGTCAGAGTCATCGGCTACGTAACACCCCAACTGCAAGGACTGCAGCTCTCGGGATGCAAAGCCTTGACGGATGCGGCGCTGGAGCCTATCCTTGCCGCAAGCCCGCAGCTGACACATCTCGAGTTAGAGGATCTTGGTGAGCTCACCAACTCTTTCCTTTCCGAGCACCTCGCCAAGGCACCCTGCGCCAAGTCTCTTGAGCACCTCTCTCTGAGTTACTGTGAGAACATTGGCGACGTAGGGGTCTTACCCGTCATGCAGACGTGCACAAGCCTCCGCAGCTGCGATCTTGACAATACTCGTATCAGTGACCTCGTGCTTGCTGAAGCGGCAGCCATGGTAGCCAAGCGCTCGAAGCGCAGCACCCAAGCCAAGGCCCCGACGCTCACCCTGTCACTGGTCGTCTACGACTGTCATAACGTGACGTGGGCAGGCATCCGCGAAGTGCTCTTCCGCAACGCGCAGATCAAGGCCAAGTCGATTGTCGGGGTTACGTATCCGCGAGAGATGATTGGACTCAAGTGCTTCTACAGCTTCCAAATGACGGTCGACGAACACCAGAAGCGCGTGCTGAGGGGCGACTTTGCGGCCGCGAGCCGACTGGAGAAGAAGTGGGCAGACTACATGCAGGCCACCGAAGAGGCTGGCACGACGGGTGCCGGACACCGGCGTCGCAGGAGGCGGGCAAGAGAGACGCAGGTCGTGCACATGGACGAGGAGGACGGTGTCATGGGCCGGCGACGGGCTCGAACTATGGGATCCTGCACCGTCATGTAACAGATCATTTCGCTCGGCCCATGCCCTTTCTCTCGTCATTCTTATACGGCATTATTATCGCAAGCAGTCCTTCTTCTTTTCCACTTCTTTGAACACCTGAATTATTCCAACAGAAACTACTGTCTGTTCAACAGTATTAACTCAAATGGACCAAGACCTCATGCGACCAGAGCCAGCGCGTCTTGAAGACTTTCACAGCTCATTCTCTCATTTTCTTTTCTTTTCTCTCTCTATTGTTGAGCTGGCGTCTTCAGTTATTCTTTTGTCACGTTCTTTTGGGTTCCCTCTGAAAAGACTTGGATGATAGCTGGGTGATGGCGTTTCTTATGGATTTGATTTTCACGATAGACGAATTTTAAAGACGTTATGTTGGGGCCATGCTTGACTCGATGATGGCCGGCTGAGTCCTAGAATCTAGACATTTTTTTCCCCTCACACCAGCCTAGTCATCCAAGAGGTGTCTGGAACCTTGCTGCATACTCTTCGCGCGAAGGATTTACGGCGGGATCCTTACAGTTTTTGTTAAGAATTGTGTTGTAAGATGTAGATTCTGTGCGTGGCCCCGACACCAGCTGAACAAGGCCGAAGCGCACCGATCAACTAGTGGGGCCTGACAGGCACTCACCTCGGCTTTCGGCTGATGGAGAAGGAGTTTGTCCTCCCGTCAACAATTAGTTGCAACAACATTAACATTATTCGGCCTCCGCGTTGCTCTCGACTGGTGCTCCTTTAAAGCGCACTAGAACATGCCGCTCGAGAAGCTCTATGTCGTCCGCCATGGAGTTAGTAGCTCCCCGTATCCTCCTTAGTCCGGCCGCCCACTGACCGAGTCTCCTCAACCCCTCCCTCTAGTTCCGCACCGCGTGGACCGTCGACAACCAGGGCACATACCGCTCGGCCATCCCCTCGCCGACGGGCATCCCCGCCGACCCGGCTCTGACCGCGCACGGCATCGACCAGGCGCGCGAGCTCGCCGCGCACCTCGCCGACCTGCGCCCGCGCATCGACGCCGTCTACTCCAGCCCCTACTACCGCTGCCTGCAGACCATCGCGCCCTTCGCCGACGCCTCGACGCCCGCCATGGAGATCCGCGGCGAGCACGGCGTGGCGGAGTGGTTCGGCGCGGCGCCGTTCACGCACCCGCGGCCGGCGGCGCAGGACGTCCTGCGGGCGGCGTTCCCGGCGTACCGCGAGGGGGAGGGGGCGCCGGGGAGGGCGGCGGGCCGCCGCGGCGAGACGTACGCGCAGCTGGTGGAGAGGGTGGGCGCGGCGGCGCGGGCGGTGGTGCGGCAGTGCGACGACGAGGGCGCGACGGCGGCGGTAGTGTGCTCCCACGCGGCGGTGGTGATCGTCCTCGGCAGGGTGCTGACGGGGGAGCACCCCGACGAGATGAGCACGGATGACTTCCAGGCGTACACGTGCGGGCTGAGCGTGTACTCACGGCGGGCGAGGCGACCGGGCGAGGAGGGGGCGGATACTGGTGAGTTCGTTCGCTTTCCCTTCTGGGCCGAGACGTGTATGAAGATTGTTTCTTTTTTTTTTTTTTTTTTTTGCTAATGGTTCGAGAACGACAGTGGGCGACTGGATATGCGAAAAGAACAGCGACTGCAGCTTCCTGAGCGGGGGCGCGGAGCGTGGATGGTACGTTTTGTTTTTTTTTTCCTCCCGATGTCTCGCTCATATATGTCTCTACCGGTCTGTGGGCACGAAGTTGTCGGCAGGACATGTTCCCGTCGTCATGTTGTCTCTCTGATCGATCGTCCAAGACCATGGACCCGGCCCGGGTACAGCAAAACAAAAACAACCTCCCCCTTTTTTTTTTCTCTGTCTCTCCTGTTGACTATACCTATATTATTGATGGTTCGACCTGACAAAAAAATAACCCGCTGACCGTGTGGACCCCTTTTGTCTAGGAAGTTTACGGACGATGAATCGTTCCCAGATACCGGCTCCATGTCGCAGGATGACCACCCCGTCGGTTCGAAGCTTTGAACTCGGCGAGATGGGCACGTCCTACACGGCAGTGTCCTGCCGGCGGATGCAGCGCGTCGAGAATTATATAACGAGACCGCTTTGTTTTTTTTTTTTCCAACATGAGTGAGGTTCTTTGCTGGGCGATGGCCGCGCTGGTCTGGTCATCGACTTTATTACGCTGTTCTCCGAATGTTCATGCTTGGATACTGGCTTGGCATGGAACTGTAATGATTTTGCCGTCTTTATAGACAGCCGTGGTGATGTTCTACGAGCGAGCGACACTTACGCTGGACCTTGACGATGAACTAGTTGTTGGCTTGCTGGCTATTCAAGACGGACCTCGCGGGCATGCAAGACCCTAGCATCGACCTGTTTGCCCAGTCGACACTGTGGGTGTGTCTCCTGAGACCTTGCCAAGGGATACGGGCGGCAAGTGTTGGCTCGCTGTAAAACATGCGGGTGCTGTCGGGTTTTAGCTAGCGAGACGGGCCATGAGTATACACGGGCCCTGCCACGGCCACCCAGCTTCAGAGAAACTTGTGACAGAGCGGCGTTTCACGGCTTTCAGGAACAAGAGCCTGCTGTTCGTTAGTGGCGAAGACATCCCCCCCCTCCGGGAAAAGTGAGGTCCGGTTATGGAAACTCGACCGAGGAATCGAGTGTAGCTCAAGACTAAAAAGCAAACATAGCAACACGCTGTACCTGTAAACGCTGCCAACAAGCAGAAACACAACACGGATAATAGGGGTTCAGCAAAAAGAAATGTAAGGTCAGATCAAAACAACCACACATCGCTAATGACCCGGGAAAGGCAAAGCCGGGGAAGCGCTATGCGTAGGGTACCCTGTCTAGTGAAGGGAGAGCATAGTTTAGGGTTGATCGGGGTCTCTGCAGACGATATGGCGTAGACCTTTCTCCCTTGCGTCAGCACGAGATTAAATCTTGGTTCCTTGCATAGCCGAATCCGAAAACAAGTAGAGAGACGTGGCCTTGTGGAAGACTCATGCGCAGAGGACCGCCGTTATGTGCAAGTGATATCACTCGAGTAAGATCGAACTGGCAATATGCCTGGCTCAAACAAGCTCCGATAGCCATCATACGACTACAAACCTGATTCGTGGGTTTTAACCCGTGTCGTTTAGCCAGATTTTCGACAATTTTACAAGTTTGCTGCGAACGTCGTGGCGAGTATTCAGCGGCCGGCCCAGGCATCGGCTAACGAAGAAGACATGTGTGCGGCCTTGGCTCCATTTTAGAGGCGGCTCACTAGTAGATGGAAGTTCTTGGGCAGTAGAAGTAGAGTATAATCAGCAGAAAAAGCCAATGATTTTCAGGGTCGCATGAGCTTGTTAGCGAGGCGAAGCTGTCTCCATGGAAAGAAGCCCGCGTGTAGTTCGGTACTCAGTCATCTTGACATGATTAGATCCGTGAACAAGTGGGATAGAAGCGGACTATGAGCGGAAAGTCGCCACGAAAGACATCATTAGAGAGATTCTCTGCCTTCACAGTGGCCACCCCACTGTGGCGAGCCGCGATAGCTGCAGGGGAAACAAAAAAGAAAACAACTTAATTTCCACACATTCGTAGCGTAGTGTAAAGTGACGCCTTCAGGTACATGTGGGTGCTGGATGCCTCTTCAGGTAGAGATCTCTGTAGAGAACTTCCGACAAGGAGCGGACGGCTCGGGCAAAAGAATCGGCGAGGCCACGAGTCGAAGAGCTGCCGGAAGAGGATAGCAGAACAAAAAACGTGAATTTTGCGAAGAATAAAACATAGACTGGATAATATAGACCCGTTCTTGCAGACCTCATTGAACGTCTAGGGTTCCACATTTCACACTTTGACGCCACAGATTGGAGGAGAAGAAAGGTCGAGGAGGAGGTGAAACTCGGGGACTCGAACACGGAGGCGACATCGTGTCATCGGCAGAAGAAAGTCCTGCAGAAGCAAAGGGTGGTCTCTGGAAATTGACGGGAAGGCTGTAGGCAGTTTTACGTGCCAGAAGAAAAAGGAAGCAAAGGGAGCTCGGGTTAAGAAAGAAAGTTTGGAGGAGGAAAAATGATTTATGGCAGATGCAGTTGAATTAGCCTGCTTAGCCTGCCACCCGAGTCCAGCCTGGTCATGGCTCACCAGCCGGCATCAAAAACGGGCCCCGCAGCTGGCGTTCGTAGACGCCTGTACGCTAGTCCTCGATATAGGTTAGTGTACCCTGAGAACTTCCTTTTTCGCACTGCCCGTCTCAAAATCAGTCAAGCCTCTGGCGGTCATGGCCTCCTCGAACTGTATCAGAAGTCCCCGCCCTTGACTCTGTAGGATCCAAAAGCAAAAAAAGAGAAAAATAGCAACACAAAAGCAAAGAAAAACGACGCGGCTCATACAAGGCTTTTTTAATCTTCCTGGCCAGATGGCCTACAATTTTCGGTAATGGGGCATGTCCCAAGCAAGGAGCCAGAGCTAGCATAGGAAAGAAAAAAAATCGGCAGTAAAGGAAGTAGGTAGACGCCACTCCCCCCGCGGCACTTAACTCTTGCGCGTTTTGCTTTGTTTGCCGTCAAAAGCGAATGTAGCCTCGTGTGGAAAGCAAACAATTGTGAATCTCAATGACTCGAATAGTGTTGACCAGAGGCGCAGTAGCGACAGCTCCTGAAATCGGTGGCTCACTGCTATGCGGATGACGATCTTCGCTCTATGCTACCACCATCGCCTCGAACACTTGGCCAGAAAATTGACTGTCGTGTTTCGAGTACATGCAGCGCCAGCTCGTCATTAAGAGGTGATTGAAGATGGGTAAAATGAACAGGCGCACAAACAAAAAAGGGCAGTTAAAAAAAAGAAGAAAAAAAGAAAGCCCCGAGATCCATACAGAGACTTCCCGCGTATCAGCACGCCATGCTGGCCCCGAATGCCCGGCCCCGCAACGACTGTTCAGCTTGAGGATGGATGGTCTGCATGATTGCGTTGTGCGAGCGCTCGGGGACTCTTCTCATCCCTATTCACTCTGTCTCTCTCTCTGTGTGGCGTTGCTGTCTTGCCACATTGTATTCATCAGGTGTCTTGGAGGCTGAGACTGCACTGTGATTCGTGACGCACGACCATCATCAGCAGTCACAGTTACGCCGATGCAACGCAAGAGCTTCAAATCCTTGCTCCGATGTAGAGCTTGCCGCATCGTGATGCAGAACTTTATTACCGATGCAATATATCAAATCATGGTCTTGGCGGATCGGGTCGCCAAATCCCCGCAGCGTCGCTCGCCCCTACGTCGTTGGCTGCTACTAGTCGGGTTCCGGGTGTTTGCAGGCAATGTGACTTGTCAACAACCGGGGAGTAGGCTGATTACGAGGGAAAGCCTGCGAGCGAGAGAGCACTGCTTGACTCTTTTGGGTCCGTTCCTGGTTCGGCTTGCACGATAGGCACCACAGTGTCTCGACGGCGTCGCGCTGAAGAGCAAACCACAAAGGCCAGCCGGCCGATCTTTTGGAGAACCTGACACCCGAGAACTCACAGCACAGTCCCGAGTCGTCCACTTTGTCGACGCTGATTTCATTCGCAGAGAGAGCGTTGGCCGCACCACCCGTCCAGCAAAGCCAATCTTCGCCCTGCAGCCAGCGTCTCCACCACCTTGCAACTTAGCCCGGAGGCCAGCCTGCCGGCCAGCCTGTCCCTCGTCAGCCTGAATCCAAGGGAGAGGAATTGTGACTGCACATATGTCTCTGGATGACACAAGTGTTTTATTATTATTATTATTATTATTATTATTATTACTATCATTATTATTATATTGATATGCCTGGCGAAGAAGAGACCGCGAGAGAGGCTCTTGTCGTTCCGGTGTAGGTCACTTGAGAAGGCTAGAAGGATGAAGTAGAGAAGGAGGCTGATGTGGTTGTGGTCTCCTGGCTTGGCCACCCTTCTGCCTGCATACGCTAAACAAGAGGTGGGTGACATAGTACTGGGTACGGTACGGCTCAGACCTGCAAGCCACTGTCGGAAAGCAAGCTATGGCCGGTGTGATGGTATGGACCTTGAGTACGCCACATATCATATCAAACATGCGCATTGTATGCATGCATATGCACGTACACACCGCATCCAGCATAAATGGCGACTCTCAGGCAGGCTGGAAGTTTTTGCGCGTCCAGGTCGAGGGGTGCGTGTGAGCCCCGGAGCTTGGCCACGGCATACTACTAGTAGGTACGCAGGTTCTACTTTTTCCCTCTGCGGGAGCGAGTAGATTCTGCAGGCCGGCCCACAGTGGCGCAACCAATTCCAGCCCGCCTGGGTGCAGACTGCTACAGTACCTTGAGACGGTACCGGTATATACTGGTACTGTACGGAGTAGTGGTACATACAACCTACCTGGAATTATGATGCTCGGGTGCAACTCGGTGCTGCTGTACTCGGAGTACTGGACATACCTACATACGTTAGTACCTAGTAGGTAGTACTTGCTACGACTCAACTGGGCAGAGGCGTGCGTGCCGTACGGCCTCAATGCGAGGACTGAAGATGCATGCATGCATGTATACCGACATACATACATGCATACATACATACATAGGTCCGTCCGTCCCATGAATGTGGTGATGGGTGGCAACCCACAGCAGATGTCCCTGTCAGTTGTGTCCACAGCGGCTCCGTCTCGGCGCCCAAAAAACCGGCAAAGAATCTCAGGTTGCCCGTTCAAGAGTTTTTTTTTTTTTTATGGCTTCTTTTCTTTTTCCTTCTCTCTTTTTTTATTTTTTATTTTTTTTTTTTCCTCTCGAGCAATAGTCCCTGGACCATGACCATGACCATGACCATGCACTCCATGCAACCAACCATGCAACCATGGGCCGTGGTACATTTGCCAATCAGTGGTCCGCAAGCCCAGCCCGGCGCGAGGGGGACACACAGACCCCTCGTCGGATCCAAGACAAGTCAATTTTCGGGTCCTTGTCCTTGTCCTGCCTGGCCGGCCTGCTAGTCTCTTTCATCGATGGTGATTCAGGTACGCAGTGCATGCATGGCTTTGGGAAAAGAAGCAAGTCCACTCGAGCAAAAGGAAATATCAGCCACACCAAGGAAGATATTAATCTCTATAGCAATAAAAGGGCCCAAAGCTGGGGAAGGCAGAAAGACCTATATTTTTTTTTTTCGTTCACACAAGAAGGAAAAAAAAAAAAAAAAAAAAAAAAAAAAAAAAAAAAAA
>JAFEME010000678.1:0-12916 GCA_018831755.1 Niveomyces coronatus
CCCCCCCCCCCCCCCCCCCCCCCCGCGCCGGAAATAACCATTGGGAACGTGGCCTCCGGCCCCGATAAGGCTGAATTCTGAAGGCTTAAACAAAATGAACACACGCCTTGGGTATGGCTCGATAACTTATAAGTGAAGTTAGGAAAGTTTCTGCATACAAAGGTTGCCTGTTCGAACATGAGATGTTATTCAAGTGTCCTCGTCGTGTAAACGTTAGAGGAACATGACTACGCATGAAAGCAGCCGCCAACTCCATCATCGCCCTGATGGTACTGTCAAACCCGTCGCTTTATTCCTGATCCATTAAACCAGATTCTGAATGAGAAACAAAAAAGCTGCTAAATCAAAGTGGCCTGTGATCCAAATTTTCAAGGCCAAAAATACCCAGACTGGACAATCAAATGGCGACCAGCACCCGCCGCTCGACTGCTGCTCAGTCGCACTCTCATGATACGTCGTAGCTTCGTGAACCTCTACTAAACATGGTCTGCACGCCGAGTTTCACGGCAGCGAGCAGCCGGCCCGTCTCAATCTCGACTGGGTCCTGCTGCCAACTGCTCTTAGACTCCGGCGACAGCGGGGGCGCGTGCGTGCGAAAGTACGAGTGCCCCAGCACCTGAGCGAGGTTGCGAAAGCCCTTGTGGGAAAACGCGTGCGGCAGCACCTCCACGACGGCGGAGCCCGGCTTCAGGAACAGCATGTGCGTCAGGCCCGCGCCGTGCACGCCCACAAGGACGTCGGTACGCCTCGCGACCTCGATCTGCTGACGCAGCGGGAGGGCGGCGAAGTCAACCACCTCGAGGCGCATGTGTGGGATCGCATCGCGCAGCGCCTGCAGGTGCTCGGTCTGATTAATAAGCGCCCTGGTGCCCCTGCGGTCGATGAAAGTGACGACGACCTCGTCGCCGTCGCCGGTATCACCGCCGTCGTCGGGGGCGTCGGCGCCGGGGCTCGGGGGCGCGTCGGCATCGATATTGTAAAACGTCAACACGCGGCTGACGAATGTCTTGATGAGCGGCGAGTCCTTGCATGCCGTCTCGATCCAGTCGCCCTGCCAGAGCGGGTTGCTGCCGCCGGGAAAGGGCACCACGACGTTGGAGGGCGGCTCGTCGTTTGGCATCTCGGACAGGCGGCGCACGGGAAGCTCGGCGAGGAGACCCCATAGATCGAAATACGGGCCGTCGTCGTTATCATCTGTGAGGACGACTTGCGTAGATGTTCTATGATGGGTGGGGAGAAACGGGGCTGAATTGTTGGGGCCGGGCATGCTTAGGAGATCAAGTGCCCACGTCGTGCTCATGATTTCCATGAGCGAGTGCCATAGATTCGTCAAGCCCTCGCGCTTGACGAGGACAGTGATGCGGCTGGTAGCTCGTCGCGCCATGTTACTGCTGCTGGCATTGAGGAGGAGAGAGCGGTTTAGAATATGGCGCGGCCCCGTGTCGTACCAGTAGGCGTGAAAGTCATCGGGTATAATAGGCGCGGCGGTCTCGGCCTCTTCGTCGTGCTGCTGAAGCGGGCAGTCGAGGGAGAAGACGCGGAGAGAGGGATCAAACACAGCATTGCTACCGTAGCATGTCGCGTCAAGGCGCTTCCCGTCGAGCGCCGTCTGAGACCAGAAGCATGAAAGGGCAGAGGAGCTGGTTTCGGGCTCGCAGTACGAAGCGCCCCAAGCGCGCGCGTCTTCTAGATAACGAATACCCAACCGATCCTGGCACCAGGCTGGCTCGTTCGGCTTTGGCGTGTAGTCGTCGGGTATTCGCGGGCCATTGTAGGCGGCAACTGGTCCAAGTCCGAGCAACGGTCGTCGGAGGAAGCCATGCACGGACAGGTCAGAGAGGGCGCGGTAAGAGGTGAGACAGAGCAGAAAGAAGCCAAGGGCAAAGATGAGGTGATGCGCACGACGGGTGAGATGTGCCCGCATCAACGACATTTGGAGACGCGGCGCGGCGCGACAAGGTGCCGCCACTATTCGAATTCTGCGTATCGTCGTGCGGTTGAATAGGCGGTAGCAGACATTTGAGGAGGGAAATTGTATGTCCCGATAAACAGAGGTGTCAGCTCATCAGCATCAACATTAATGTCGAAATTAATATCATATGCTTCCAAGGTTGCATCGACGCGCGCGGAGCTGCAGGATACCAAAGAGCCACGCGCAAGGGGGGTGGGAAAGGAGAAAACCTACGGCCCTCGCGTTGCGAAGGAAGTTCTGCCTCCCTCATTTTGCCTATTCTTTGTGTGTCTTAGGTTTCACATTTCATGGTTTGCCGGATCAGTGTGTGCTGGCGCAGGATAGACAATAGCGGCCGAAACACCCAAACATGCTTTGCTGACCAAGAGCGAGGAAGACGTGACAGCCTTGCCGCCCTTTTGTCATCGCCGCATCTTGTTTTGAGTCTGACGCTATGGCCATGTTTGGCAAACTTGACACTGCACGACGGTCCGCTTCGGTAGGGAGTTCTTTGTCTAGATCAAAATGAGCGTCTTGAGGCTCATCCGCTCGTTGGCGTCGATGTCATACTAATGTTGGCTTATTGAGTAGGGAGCGCCGAAGCGCCACCGTTTGCCTGTATAAGCGCAGATGCGCTAGAAAGCTGTATGTATCTCTTTAAAACTCGGTTCACAGTATAATCAGAGACTTGAAAAAAAAAAAGAAGAGAAAAGAATGAAACCCGTGGTTTAGATCTTACCAGCTGTATCGGCTGAGCACAAGTACGGCCTGCGGCCCTCTATCTCAGTTTTAGTCTGGCGTCCGCATTCCGGGGTTTCTCTACCTCGCCAAGTTCTGCCTCGATAATGTCGTTCACCTCTTCCCTATTGTCGTCTATAGAGTGTACTTTCAATGGGCATCGATGGGCCTTGAGTGATGGGGAATGGTTCCCCATCTCGCTCGATCGCCGGGAATGGCACGTATCGATGTATTCAGGGAGGTCATATAGAAGACTTGGAGCTGCGCAAAATGGATGTGGTATTAATTATATTGGCTCCAATGTCGACAAACTTGGTGAGATTTACTTGATCGCAGATGCAAGTGTCTGGTTGATTGATAGCTGGAGCCGGAGAGGTTAACTAGCTCCTTGTCGCTCTGCGCTGCACGATAGTCTGCTGCTGGCTCGGATACAAAGTGCGCTCCTAAGCTATTTCATTATATATGTATCATACCTATCAAAGTGGTCAGGTACTGGCAGATGCAGACCGATAGTACGGAGAGGCCTGAGGTAAAGTTAATATGCGCACCTGATGGTGTAGATGAAGAAAACCGATATACTGCTTTAGCCGATATTGATTTAAAAGTAATTAATGTTTCTCTCCTTATTACTGTACCCTTGAATAACTTGTGACTTGCTTTTCCGCCCTCTGATATCCTGATAGATTAACTGCCTTGTACATCTCAAAGGCTTTTTTTTTTTTTTTTGCTTTCTTTCCCCAAGATTTCCTTTCTTTCTTTGACGATAGAAGATCTACTTTCCGCGCTTTATTATAGACGTGTAAACCATTCCTCGCACTCGTACCAGAGCGACAAGGACCAACACGGCTTAGCGGCAATAGGGTGCACATGTACCTCGGCTCTGCCAACGGCCAGCTGACAGCAGCCCCGTGCCGAAGTACTAACAGATCGCCAGGCTGCGTCGGTGCATATCTGCTAGCCACCACCAGCCAGAGCCGACACGACAAAACAAAACACTGCTGCCGCTTCCCGTCTCTCTTCCATCGCCCAGACCAGAGGCCAACACTGAACAGAAAAAAACTTTCCGCTACACGCTCTCGCTGCCCGTCATCGTCCTCTGCATCATGGCTGGCATATCATCTTGACATCCATCCTCACAGTGGTCACTGCGCGATCAAGCTGCATGTGCTGTGCAAACATACATACTAAGGTACATACAGCACAGTACAGGTACAGTAGCAGCTAAGAAATAGGTGGCGCGGGCGACCGATGACGTCTCGGCCTCAGAGGACCAGCCGTACACCCTGCCCGCGCATGACCACTGCCATCAAACCCTTCTGAATGGCCGCCTTTGTGAGTTGTCTCTATTCAACTTTTTTTCCTTCTTTTTCTCCCTTTGCTTTCCCTTTTCTCCATTTACATCATCGTCTATAAACCCGTTTGCGCGTCGAATATGACCGCAAAGTTCAGCCCGCGTCTTACCCGTCGGCTACTCTCGAGGCCTTGCTGGTGAACCTGGACACTGCGTCGCACGCCGCCTCATGCCCAAGGCATGCATCCCGCTGTGCTGTCCGACCAAGAAAGCCATCTTCAAAACCGTGTCTCTTACACCTCGTCCGTTCGACATCTGTTTTCCTCCCCCGCTAATGCTGCGCCTTGAAATCCCAGGAACCTCACTGGCCGTCCGCAGCCGCCATGTCTGCCCATGAGGACAACTCCTTCAACGATGGCTCGCCCACCGTCATGGCCGACGGCTTCCTCCCCCCTCCTACCTATGCCGCCTTTTCGCCCGTGACAATCTCCGCCAACACTCCCTCCCGATCTTCCCGTCGAACAACCGTCCTCGTGCACCACAAGAGCCCGCTGCTACTCGCCACGCCTCCGCAGATAACACGCGCCCTCGCCTACAGTCATCCTTTCCTCCTCCCTCTAAACACCTTTGTCGGTCTCCTCACATGGAGTACCGGCGATCCATGGCAGAGCTTCCTCCTCCTCTGCACATTTTGGTTCCTCGCCATCTACGGCGACATCATCCTCCTGCGTGCCGGCCCCGTCACCGTTGGCATCGGCATGATTGTTGCCATGTACGGCCGTCGATACAGTCCTCTTAGCAGCAGTGGGTGGCGCAGACCCCAAAAACCTGCCAAATCCAAGTCGACCAACGCACGTTTCGTCGACTCAGACCTCGATGCCGGGAGCTCTCAAGCTGCCTCTGCTGCCAACACAAAGTCTCGTCGCACCCACGTGCATGGCAGCAGCAGCAATAAACACCAAAAGACCCTCGATGAAATCGTCGAGACGCTGAAAGAATTCACTGGCCGCTGTAACGTCTTGATGGAGCCTTTGCTGGAAATGACCGACTTCCTGAGCACCCAGCGCACTGCCACCAGCGCCACCACCAAGCCTGCCCTCACTGCCATGTTCATGCGCTTTCTCATCATCACCCCCTTCTGGTTCGCTCTCACCATGTCACCCTTCAGAATCATTACTGTTCGACGGGTGGTACTGATTGTGGGCACCATCTTCCTCACTTGGCATGCCCGCGTCACACGCGTCTGCAGAACTATCCTCTGGAGGAGCAGGAGCGTGCGCCGTTTCTCCGCAGCAGTGACTGGTCTCCGGTTCGACACGCCTCTCGGGAATGCCGCCGCGGCTCAACTTCGAGCTGCTAGGACTGGTGCCCATCGTCGTACCGACAGCGCACGAAGCACAAGGGCTGCCGGCCTTAAATTCACCTTTGCCATCTATGAAAATCAGCGCCGTTGGGTCGGGCTCGGTTGGACTCATAGCTTGTTCGCCTACGAACGGGCCGCCTGGACGGATGAGCACAACAACTCTGTCCCGTCTAGAAGTGACTTCGAATTGCCTCATGTCGAGGATGGCGGCCGTATGGCGTGGCAGTGGGTTCAAGGCAGCCGTTGGCGCGTCGACGGTGTTGCCGATGAGCAGAGCGAAGTCGACTACGAAGCCGCTGAGGGACGCAACGGCTGGATTTACTACGATAACAAGGTATTTCAAGCATTCCTAGCCATGGCTCGTCTCACGCCTTTCAATGCACCGTAGGCTAACCCGGCATAGTGGAACAACGGACGCCGCGGAGTCGATGGATGGGGCAAGTGGACTAGAAGACGCAAGTGGTATCGAGATGCCGAGCTCGTCGAGGTCGAGATTGAGGATCGTCGCAATATTATTGTCCCAGATAATGCGTCGATACACAGCAAGTCTGACTCGGTCTCGCTCGCCAACGCACCTGACAGTGCGGAGAGCAAAGAGACCGACGAGCCAGACACCAAGCCATTGGATGACGCGGCTTCCGTCTACTCGACCTCTTCCAGGACATCTTTCTGGTCTCCACTGCTGCGCAGACGAGCCAACGAACGGCCTGCCGCTGCAGCGGTAAACAAGGATAGAGAAAAGACGGAAGCTCGAGGCAAGCGCGCTACCGAACGGCAAGACTCTGAGCAGGACACTAGTGGTCTGGGCATAGAAGTCGAGATGGAACTGCAACGTCAGGGCAAGGATGGCGGCCAATGGGGAATTGGTGACGATGCCAGAATGAATCTAGAATGAGAAGTGAGCCAGCAAAATGCATTGTCTCATTCCGCGACGTCATCATTAAAACCAAAAGCATGTTCCTCCAAGAATGACCCTGAAGGGCGCATAATGGTACTGCACTGCCAGTCATTTGTCTTGTCAAGGTCTGAAGGAAAGAAGTCAGTTGTCAGGCATCAATTCTCCCTTTGTCTGATGTTCATCGCTCTATCTGCTTAATTGCCACTTGCCCCGCCAGATGATACCATCCTCTCTGGGCTGCTTCTGTAACACTATTCAGCCATTTACACTCTCACGCCCTTACGACCCACTCGTTCTCCCGGAACTGTCCCCCGTAGAGGGATAAGTATGATAACTGTTAGGCCTAGTCTTCGTGGTAATAGTCTTCGTGGTAATAGTCTTCGTGATAATAGTCCCGAAACCTGGGTAGCCTGAATAGCTGCCGCCGCGTATACTCGTCGCTTTCGTGGCCGAATATGAAAGGGACTTGCATCAGCCGGGTGCGGGTGCCCTGACGCCATCGTTGATACTCCATGAATAGGTGGAAGTCCTCCTGAAACTCCCTTTCGTTGGTGATATTGCGAGAAGGAGGATCGCGCATGAGCGGGTTCCACGCACAAAGCAGGTCCAGGTCCATGCTGACGATAACCTCGAGGAGGTACCGCGGCAGCCACGCGACCGCCTGGTTGTTCATCATGAAGGGCACAATCGAGTTTGTGTAGCCGTCCCCTCTTGTCACCGCGAGGCCACGCCGGTGGAGGCTGAGGACCTCACGCAACTTCTTATGCGCAAGATTGGTTGCCGTATTTTGACGCTCGCCGCCCCAGAACTGGAGGGCAGCGACCAGGGTATGGAGAGGCGTCCATTGCCCGCCTGGAAACGGCGACATCTGGCTGATCGGGTTCCGGGGCCATTCGAGCATTGATGAGTGGCGCGCGGCCAGCCACTCTTCGTTGATTTCATTGTCGACGTTCCACGGCTGCTGGATCTCCCC
This sequence comes from Niveomyces coronatus, assembly GCA_018831755.1. Lineage (NCBI taxonomy): Eukaryota > Fungi > Ascomycota > Sordariomycetes > Hypocreales > Cordycipitaceae > Niveomyces > Niveomyces coronatus. The sequence continues at coordinate 7,215 of JAFEME010000678.1, forward strand.
CATGCCCCATAACTCCAGCATGGTCATCTCACGCCTGAGAAGGGGGCTTGGAGCGCTTTCGGGGTCCAGGCTGAACTGCTGAAGTTCCCGGAACCGTTCGTACTGCTCATCCGAGAGAGTAGCCCGTAACACCATGTCTTGGGCCGTTCTGTAGATTTCCCTTAGTTCATCTTCCGGTAGAAGGTCTCCGGCGAGCGTGGGAGCTTGAGACATTCTTTTTCTTTCTTCGTCGTTCTTTCTTCATCATGCTGATTTTTAGTCGTCTGGCAAGTCTGAGGGGATTCTTCTTGCTTACTGGTGAGTTGTGTGGGTGTGTGATTGGTTATTTTGCTTGTGTCGACCTTTTCTTTATCTTCGTGAGAAAACAAGACACTGGAGAGGGGGAAATCGCAGCCTCTTTTTATAGTTGAGGACGCGTTCTGTTTCTACGAAGAAGATGGGCGGCGGTTTCTTCCTAGTTCTATGGTTGGGTTCACAGGGAGTATCGCAAGGTGGTCAGGTGAAACGCTGTCATTGACGGACACGGACGTGGGAGAGAACTAACTTGACAGATGACGACTACCAGGCGTGACAGTGAAAAGCTTTATCATGTCGTTCAAAGCCAAGCACACAGGAGAATATCGAGTACCTAATCACAATATCAACCTAATTGCATTCAAACCAACAAGTATTACCGTGAAAGTTGTCGACAACTCTGGATTTAAGCGCCGCTTAAGTTGGTTACTTGTTCCACGAGTCACTCAGTACCACTTTTTGGAAAGAACGACCTTAGCTGCTATCAAAGGACTATACATGCAATACTACAGAATGGGTCGTGTCACAAGTCGACCAACAACTCCTTGAAAGGGCGGTTCCGGTTGCAAGTGCTGGCGAGCGCTCTCATCGCCGCGGCCAGCTCGTCGCAGAGATCGTCAATCTCGTCGCCGTTGAGCTGGGCAGTGTCCCAAGAGGCAACAAAGTATATGTTTTCCTTGTCGACCATGAAGGCGTTCCAGCAGAGTCCACTAAAAAGAGTCACCGTGTTAGCAAAAGAAGAGTGACACAAGAGTCCAGAAGACGAAAGAGAAAACAGAGAAAGATACACAAGTTGGTAAAACACAGAAAGTCACGCGGACAGTCCCGTCCTGTTCCCTCAGGCCGCGTATTGTACCACGCGGACTGAAACGCGCGTAAGCGCGAGGCTCATCAGGAATGGAGAGTGAAAACTTGAGCGGAAGGCCGCACAGTTCCACAAGACAAGGACGAGCCGGCAAGTGACTTGCAACTGTGACAAGGGCATCAAACAAAACAAGAGGAAGGAAATAGAAGCCAAGAGCAAGGGGAAAAAAGACTCACCAATCTGGCCAATCGTGACGACTGACGGGCTGAAGCACGTTGTACGTCGTGAAGCGCTTGCTCTGCGCCGACATGCCGAGCGTCACATCCCACACAAACGCCTGGCGAAACGACGCGTCCTCCGCCACGGGCCCCTCCTCGCCCAGCGCGGCCCTGACGTCGTCCCACGGCGCGTGGTTGTGCTGCGCGAGCATCTCCTCCTCCCGCCGCACCCGCCGCAGGAAGCCGAGCACCGTCTCCCCCTCCCCCTTCTCGTCGTCGCCGCCGGACACGCTGTACATGTTGAGGCGCCACTGCGTCGTGGGACCGTCGACGGCCATGGCCGGAGGCAGTCGCGCCTCCACCCACCGCGGCACGAAGGGCCACGAGCGCGCCGCCTCCCAGCTCGAGAAGACGGCGTACGGCGCGCGCGTCCGCCGCGCGTTGAGCAGGATCAGCGCGCACCGCGCGAGCACGTCGGCGCCCACGCCGCACTCGGACTGCAGCGCGGCGAGCTGCGGCACGCGCACGATGCGGCCGCGGCGCGGGAACGCGAGGAGCTGCGCGTCGCCGGCGGCCGCGGGGCAGTCCCTCCACAGGGCGTCGCGCACGACGGAGCGTGACGCGGAGTGCGCTGACCCGGAGTCGTCGCCGATGAGCCACCCGGGAGCTCGCTGCACGGGCCACAGCGCGTGCGGGAAGCGGGAAATGCCGCGCAGCCGGCTGACCATGAGCGCGACCGAGCCGCGCGAGAGGCGGTTGTCGCGGTTCTGCTGCCACAGGTCGGCCCAGAGGCTGTAGGGGACCGCCTCGGGGAGGGAGCTGGAGAGGGAGGACGCCGGGCTGTGGATGTCTTGCAGTATGTCGTCAAAGTCGCGGATGCCGGCCCAGAGGGACAGGGCGTCGGCGACGGCGTGGTTGAAGCAGAGGACGAGGATGTAGGTCGTCGTCGGGTCACTGCCGCACTTGATGATGCGCGCGCGAAAGACGTGGGGCAGGTGGAGGTGGGACTGTGTCTCCTGGAAGAGCTGTTCCTTGGCCTCGTCCTCGGATGCCGCGCGGCTCTCGTGGATCAAGTCTTTGACGAGCGCGTCGCTGCAGACGACGAGCTCCCAGCCGCCGGTCGCGGCGGACTGGACCAACACAGAGCGGAGGAGGGGCATCCTGTCGCACAGTCGGTGCAGGGCGTCTCGGATCTGCGCCTCGGTGCGCGACTTGATGCCGTACGCGAGGCGGATGTGGTAGGACTGCGGGCGCTGTGCTGCCGCCATGCGGTACTGGCTGGCGCGCAACGGGATTGTGTACTCCGGCTTTGCGTTGGGGGGCAGCACAGAGGTCACTGCGGGCCGTAGCTCCTTCGAGTTGACCAAGTTGGGGGTAAGAGCCGTGTTGGTCGGGCGGCTGGCAACTTCTGTGTGATGAGGCGTGGGTAGAGTCGACAAGGAGCCGCCGCCGCCGCCACCAGACTGCCGCTGCAGGAGAAGGGCAGACTGCGCGAATATGTCCTTGTGGTCAAACAGATCTTGGAGGTAGAGGGGTATCTGCAGCGTGCGAAAGACTCTGTCGCAGTACTGCAAGAGCAGGATGCTGTCGGCAAACGTGTGCACGCTCTGGTCCGGCTCGGGGTACACGTCGCAGAGCGCTTCCCAGATGACGGCCAGCTTCTGCGCCAGGACGGACTGCTCGGAGCCAGCGGTGCCGTTTGTCCGAGTCTGGTCCTGCAGTGCCCTATTCTCGAAAAATTTGGCGAGCGCAGCCTTGAGCAGCTGACGCCGGGGCTTCTTGAGCGCCGTCACGGGCATCTCGTCGAAACCGAGTTGCGCGAGGTCGTAGATGCCGCCGAGGGTGTACTTTGGGTCGATGGCACGGGCTTTGGCGAAGATGTCGCTGTCTGTGATGCCCTCTGCGCGCTTCACGATGGCCACGGGGACTTCTCCGGCGACGCTGTCTGGAGAGCCGACGACTTGAACCTGTAAAGCGCGTCAGTGGTCTGTAATTGTATATGTCGTTGGTGGATTACTGGAGAAACATACCTCGATGTTAGAAAGGGTTAATATGGCATTCTCGATTGTGGCGGGATCAATATTTTCGCCGCCGCGGATGATTAGGTCCTTGAAGCGACCGCTGATATAGACAACACCATTGTGATCAACGCTCGCCTGATCGCCTGTGATAAGCCATATGCTTCCCTCATCGATGTAGAAGCTGCTCTTGGCCTCTTCGGCGAGATACCTTGAAATGACAGACGAACCCGAGACGTGCAGCTCGCCTACGCCGCCAATGTCAAGAACGTCGCAAGTACCCGGCTTGCAGATGCGGATGGACGCCCCTGGGAGAGTCTTCCCTACGCCCGGATGAAAGCCGTCTGCTAGCAAAGGGTCCGGCCGATGCCAGCTGACTGCGGGCCCCGTCTCGCTCATGCCGTAGGCCTGCACGGCATGGCGGCAGCCGAGCGACTCCTTGCAGAGCCGGATGTCCTCGGGGGAGATTACGGTGCCCGCGAGCGTGATGATGGACAAGTTCAGCGGGCCAGCCATCTCTGGCCTGCGGCCGCGCTCCGCAATCAAGGCCCTGATGAGCGTGGGCGTCGCCGACATGATGGTGCACCGCTCGCGGACGAGCGCCGAGAGGCTCGCGGCGACGCTGAAGGCCGGCGCGGGGAAGATGACGGCGCCGCCGAGGCGCCACGCGCGGAGGGCGTTGTTGATGGCAAAGATGTGGTGAGCGGGTGTGTGGACCAGCCAGCGGTCGACGAAGCCCGGGTCCGGGTTGGGATCATAGTCGTGGGTCTGAGAGATGATGTTGTCGTGCGTGTGGACGCAGCCCTTGGGCGTTCCCGTCGTGCCGCTGGTGAAGACGATGAGCGCGGGGCTGATCGACGTGACGATACTCGCTCGCAGGTGCTCGGGCCGGGGAGCCTCGATATCTGGGTGATGCTCTGATACCGATGGGCCGGTTTCGTGGAGGTCGGCCAAGGACAGCCAGCCGGGCTTGGCCGGGCCGCTGATGAGAATCTTGATCATTGGATATTGCGTCTGGTTTTGGGTGTGGCCGGTGGCTATCCAAGCCTCGACCTGGTCGGCCATGCCCTCGTCTTCGACGACAAGCACGCGTGGAGCGGCCGCGGACAGCAGCACGGGGAGGTCGCTCTTGGCCTGGCAGTCCAGGGGCGCAAAGGGCATGCCGAGCTCGGCGGCGACCCAGAAGAATAGCCCCCACTCGGCGATGTTGCGGGTGACGGACACGAGGGTCATGCGCGGGCCGCCGCAGCCGAGCCGGGCGAGCCGACAGGCGACGACGTCGGCCCTGGTGAGGAGGTCGTGGTAGGTCCAGCGCTGGGTGGGCGAGTCGGGCAAGTCATTGCGCGTGGCGACGAGGGCATCTCTGTCCGGGTATCTGGCGGCGGTGGCGGAGAACATGTCCCATAGCTGCTGGCCGATCCCCGGAGGGACGCCGCCGTCAAACGTGGCCCGGTGAGCGTCGTCGGTTGATGGGCCTGGAGGAGGCATATCGGGCTTCTCAGACATCCTTCTTTGTCTCGCAAGATACTTTTGAGTTGAAAGATATAGAGGGAAGGGGCCAGGGAGCAATGTAGAAAGAGAATAGGACTACGCAGCAAATAGTGCGAAGAGAAAGATTGAAGTTATGCAGTAGTGAAGGCAGAGAGAATAGAACAATGAAATAAAATAAAAAACTGGAATTGCTGTAGACGGGAGAATGGAAGGGAAGTGGGCAGCCAAGGCTGGGCTGAACCTTCCATGCAACTCTTACTGTTGTTTTTCTCCTGTCTCATCACTTATCTGTTTTTTTTTTCTAATCAAGCGGCGCATGTACCACACAAATAGATGCGCAATGCTACCATTGCGGATGCCCAAAACCCTCCAAGGGGTGATACTTGCTACGTTCTCGTCTTCAAGTTGTGCCGTACCTCCGACTTTTTTGGTAGTACGTACAATTATGGGATGGGGAGAGATACAATCTCATTCGCCAGTTCTTTCTTGTCGGCAAGCACCGCTTATGACGCACAGAGTTACCACCTGAGTCTCTGGAGTGCAATCCGTACATGGCTGGGCGACGCCCCCCCCTTCCCATTTCCCCAGGGCCTGGTGCGCCCAGAGCACGTCGATCTCGTGTTACTCGCACGACCGGCTAGACACAATAGGGAGAACCAGCGGCCTCTGCACTCACTGACAGGGATCACAGGGGGAGGGGCAAACGAGCAGGCAGGCACGCAGAGTTTGGCGGTTGTCAAAGGGGACCGTGTTTGATGTCTGTGCATACAAGGTTGGTCCCGCCCGCTCTGAGCTATTGTTAATGCGATGAAGTATGTAAATGCTTTGCTGGGAGAGCCTCGAGAAGGGAAGGGGGGGGGGGGGGGGGGGGGGGGA
>JAFEME010000679.1:0-12912 GCA_018831755.1 Niveomyces coronatus
CCCCCCCCCCCCCCCCCCCCCTCCCTCCCTCATCACCCTCCTCCCCTCCAGGAAAGAATGGCCTACAGCCTTTTCCTAAATTGAATTTTTTTTTTGGTGCTGCATTGCATCGTTCACCTTGTCACGCATTTTGCCCTGCTTGCTGTCTTGCTGGCTGGCAGCAGCGAGGACTATCTTTGCCTGAACCATAACTTCACTCAAACTTGGCACGGCTATCCTCTCGTACCTCAGCCCACTTGATCGCTTTTTATCTTCTCTTGTATACCCGGTTTTGCACGCTTCGTCAATACATCCTCTTCTTGCCCACTGCTATTCTTGTCCCACTCTGCGATTCGTCACGACAGGCAGTCATCGTCGCGATTTCGCATACCAACTCCGACATCCTTTGGTTGACAGCAACTGTACTCAGTGGCGCATCAGCGCTTCGGTCGCCCATTATGAACGACAACGAGCTAATGCAGATTTGTTCAGTTGGTGGCAACCCGGTATCTGCCTTTCTATCCTGGCGACTACAGGCAACAAACGCATGTGATGTCACCCTCGTATGGAAGTCGGGGTATGAGCACGTTTCTCAATACGGCATTTCATTCAAGTACGTTGCGCACGGTATCTGGCTATTTTTTTCAATTTTACATACTTCTATTGGTGCATTCACTCATGGTGCCGATAGATCTCCCATATTCGGCAATGAGCGATTCAAACCGCGACACGGTACGTACTAAAGCATACATTCGAGCATTCGCTTCCGTCGAGATTTTGCAGCGACTAATGCGCGATCCCATGCAGTTGTTCGGAACCCCGAAGATGCGTCGAGCGTTCGTGACGGGCCCTTCGATTACGTCGTTCTATGCGTCAAGGCCCTACCCGATATCTACGACCTGGCTGCTGTCATCGACTCCGTTGTGACGCCTCAACATACCTGCATCCTCATCAACACGACACACACACTTGGCGTCGAAACAGCCATCGAAGAGCGCTTTCCCACGAACGTTGTACTGTCACTTGTCTCGGGAGCCGAACTCACCCAACTCGGCCCCAGTGAATTCGAGCACAAGGGCTCGACAGACGTCTGGGTTGGCCCGGCCAATAAACACAGCAACATTCCACAAACCATACAGGAGGACATGGCTCAGGCTCTTGCCATGACTCTCAGTACCGGTCAGGTACAGTGCAAGGTGTCACCAAACATCCGTCAGCAGCAATATGAACGCGTTATTGGGTATGTGCAATGAAATTCGCGTCTGTGCCTCGATGAGTAATAACTAACATCTTCCTACAAGCCCAATTGCTTTTCACCCTGTTAGCGTGCTATTCGAAACGCCCAACCAGTCCACACTTTTTGACAAGGTCGGCGTGAAGGATATGATACTTGGCGTTATTGATGAGTTACTCCTTTTGGCCGAATCTAATGGATGCAAGTTCGACATCGATTTCAGGCAAAGGGTTCTGGATGAGATGATCAAGCCTAACCTTCCGGAGAGCATCATGTGGCAGGACTACGTGGCGAGACGTCCCATGGAGATCGAAACCTACCTGGGCTCTCCTATCAAGCTAGCCCATGATGCCAAAGTTCCTGTGCCCAGAATCGAGACACTCTATTCCATCATGCACAACTTGAACGTCGTCAATCGGAATCGGCCCAAGAATGGAGACGTTCCAGCAACAATCCCACCTAGTTCACCGACTGTCGGTCAGCCTCCACGCTTACCATCACAAAATGGACACCGTCCCATGATGAGCGGCATGCCAAACGGAAATGGCTTGCCACCGCGTCAGGTTCGTCCCCGCAACTCTTCCAATTTTGGCCCGTCTGGCCCCATGCGCCGCGGTCCACCGCCAATGAATGGCGGCCCAAATAGCATGGGCAGACCGCCGCCCGCACACATGAACGGAGGCTCCAGAGCGCCCTCACGGAGAGGATCGATGGATGGCAACGACTTGGAGGAGTTCTCGCACCTGGTTCTATATGACGACATTCCCGAAGGCCATGAGCAAAGTTTTGGCAGCGACAACGGAGATATCGCCCTCCGCGAGAGAGAACTCCAGTTGCGACAGCGGGAGCTAGCCCTCAAGGAGCAGGAGATGCGCATGCGACGGGGTCCTCCCCCTGGTCCCCCTGGTCCCCCTGGGCCTCGTCGTGGTCCACACCCCATGCGACACAGCACTCAAACATTTGACGATGATGACGACGACGATTTCTATGATCCGCCTCCCAGCTCCGGCATGCCCGCGATAGATGCCGATAACTTTGACATGATGAGCGTAACTTCAAGGAAGAACCGCAAAATTTCAGGTCCTCCGCAGGCGCAGCTTCGCCGCAATCCTGAATTTGACGCGCCACCCCCTTCTCGAGGTAGCAGATTCCGTCCTAGTTTTGGACGGAATCGGTCAAGCCAGATCAATCAAATGCCCATGGTCACTGACAACATCCTGGACGATCCACTTATGAGCTGCTCGTCGAATCGTTACGGCACTGTTGATCGAGGCGCCATGAACAGCACCTCTCGAGCCAACTCCTTGACGGCCTCCAGGTTGGACGAACTGCAGTATGGACAGGCTCCTGGCGGTCCTCCCGGCATGAATTACGGCCGTCGAGCTAGCCAGTCTCCCGGCAACCCTTACAGCCCGTCTGTGCGTGGAATGGGAGGAAGGCCATCGCCTCCAAATGGCTATGGACCTCCCATGAATGGTCGTCCTTCACCACCCGAAGGCGTTCGGCAGCCCGTACCACGCTATCCTCCTGGCCAAGGAAATGCGGTAGCACCTCAGCAAGTCGAACAACACATCGGGGTGAGCGCCCTTCATCCACCAAAGGCTAGAAACGTACGAAGTCTGACGGGTAGTGCGAGTGCCAGCGCGGGCAGTGGTGAGCTTGACTCCGAGAATTCAGCTCGCAGCAGCCAGACGAGCCTGCCTCCTGGCACACGTGTTCATTAAACGGATCTGAGTGGCCCATACCCTGTTCGTATGCATGCCAGGCATGCCAACACTCGACAGTCTCACACTGAGCGACCTGGTTCGCGGATCCTAGTCCCTTATTTTCGTTGCCTCGTTGCTGCACGCGTACAGGGTAAAGCGAGCTTGTGATCGACTACGTTGGGGCGTCATGATGAGCCCTTCAGCGGCTCTTATCCACAAGGACTACTATGAGGTCCTGTACATATATGAAGGGAGAATAATCACAACCACAAATGCGCGACCTTTTCGTTGACCGGGCGAGAATATTTTGTTTTATCTTTTAACTGCTATCATAATATGGGACTGGGCTGAAAATAAGCATCACAAATCGACCGGTGCTATGTGGATGTCGGTCTACAGCGGCCATCCTCTTTATAGGCTTGGAGCGAGAACGGTCATGACCGCTTACATTTGACAATACACACGTGCGGCGCGAAAGGTAAATTGGGGACAGCGTTGAGGCATGCATACACGCTGGTTCCGGTGTCTTTTTTCTTTTTTTTTCTTTTTTTTTCTTTGTTTCGCTCTCTATTGTTCCACTTCTGAAGTCTTCTGGGCCGGCCGTCCAAGGCTCGTCTCTCAGTCGGGAACTATGACAGGCATTGTTTTCATTACACACATACTAGACTATGGGGGCTGTTTTTCATTTATTCTTCTGTCTTTTTTAATAGTGTCTGGTTATACGCCAATCCTTATTGTTTGGTTTTAGTACGAGTTGCGGCGATGGCAGCGGTGAAAAGGTTGTCGTTTGCGTTGGCATGAGACTGATTCGAGGACAAAGATCGTCCTGTTGTGACCAATCATAAAAGTAGAGGTCTGCTCAAACAGCGAGGACTGGAGCGCCCGAGAAGCAGGACGCCTCATTTGAATAATTTGAAGTTGAAACTATGGTGTTGAGCATAAATGACGTGACGTGTCTGCAATGTGAAGAATGAAATAACCTGCATTGATCGACCGAGGGCGTGGCGGCGATAAAGAGGTCCCCATCACGTGGATGTGTTTCGGCGTATCGCTAGCACTACATACACGGTACAGTGGATGTTAGAGGGCAGCACTAAAATACGATGCTACTACTACCAAGTCATGGGCGCGTCGCTTTACTGGACCAAGCATAGATCAAAACAACAACCGGTACTCGCATCAGCGCCCTCCCAGTTACGAGTTAGAGTGGCGTGAACCATTGGAGCCAAGCATCCGGGAAACGCTCTTCAAACACTTCCGTACAGCGCAACCTCTGTACAGCTCACACACGAACAGAGAGAGTGCCAGGCCAGAAGCACGGCCGACTCGTATAGGGTAGTCCTCTAAAAGATATCTAGCTTCCTTGAGGAGACCTTGACAGGCCGCGAAAGAGAAGGAAGATAAGAGCTCTCTCGCCGGAGAGAGGGCAGGGGCGGAGAATAAGATAAAGAAAGAAGAATAAGAAAACAAAAGCAAATGTCAACAAGAAACATTGGCGGTGTTGGCGGCAGGCAGAGTATTGCGATTGGCGCTGGTGGAGGGCAAATGAAGGCGCGACAACTGGTGAGTCCTGATCACTCTTCCACTATCCGTTTTTGTTTCTCCTCGCACCCCTTCGTGTGCTCTCCCATGAAAGAAGATGTTTTTTTTCCCTTGCCCTTCCTCTATTATCGCTTACACCTGCTCGACGCAGAGCCATTTGCATTCACAGCTGGCGCAGCTCTCGGCGAACCTGTCGGACACGGAGAATCTGCTGCGCATGACGAGCGTGCAGGCGGAGGCGATGAGGGGCCTGGGTAGCTGGCACGGGGCGCTGTGAGTTTTAAGGGGGGAAAGGGGAAGAAAAAGGGATTTCGAATAAGTCTTGCTGATCATATGCGATTAGGTTCATGGCGGCGAGTAGAGTGTTGGGCGAAGAGAGCGTCAAGGAAGGGGGGAAATAAAGGTATACGCACTGGATGACGGGTATGAGAAAGATGACTGGGAGTAATTGTTTGTTTATTTCGGAGTCAAAAGACCTTCACGACGTGGCCTATAGCCGGGTATCACTTTACAATGCTATTCTTCTTTCTTGTGCTCTGGTTCTGGTTCGCCGTCTTTTGATGCATGTGACCGACAATTTACCACTGTACTCTCGCGCCGTAGCAACTCAACACCACCTCAACTTTTCCCAGCCGCCTCGCCCGCCACGGTAGGCGGTCGGCGAGCTCTCCGGGGCCCCTGGTGGCATGGAAACCGCTTCGCGCCGCCGCAGACGCGGCAGCGGACGACCAGGACGTCGGCCCAGGGCTTGCGGCAGCCGCGGCTGGCGTTCTCCACGACGGCGTCGCAAGAGGCGCCCTCGAGGAGCAGCGTGTCGCAGTAGCGGCACACGGAGCGCTTGATCTCGGGACGCTGGCGGACGAGCACCTTGAGGGAGACGGCGCGCATGTCGGCGAGGAGCTGGCGCGACGTGTTCTGCAGGGCGGCTCGCCTGTCCTCCTCTGCGGTCTGTGTTGTTGTTGTTCTTGTTGTTGTTTGCGTCGAGGCGGCGGCGGCATCGGTTGCTGCCTGGAGGGGGTCTTGCTCGGCAACCGCTGCCGTGGGCGGGCGGGCGTCGTCGTCGTCTGCGTTTACGATGGATGCGCTGCGGTTGTCGCGGAGCGCGGACGTGGCGAGCAGCGTGGCGGCCTGGTAGAGGTAGGAGGCCCTCGTGTAGATGTGCCTGTTCTGTACGCCCTGGGCGCCCTTGGCCTTGGCCATTTTCTTTCCTCTTTTTTTTTGGTCTGTACCCCTCTCAACTTGCTGGGAGTAGGTGGCTGGGTGTGTTAGACGAGTTGTCCCGCACCCGTTTGAAACATTGTCTGTATTTCTCTTTTCTTTTCTTTTTATTGTCGAAAATCATGCTCACGGGACGGAGCACAAGAATGCAGTCATTGTGGCACCTCGGGCGTTGCTGTTGAGTACTGTGCTCGTCGGGATGCCTCCAATGGCGGCTCTGCGGTGCAACGAACAGGGCGCACAGCCCAACGAAAAAGAGTGCAGATGCGGTGCCTGGTGCCATGTTCATTCACAGCGCCCGGCACAGTCCACAGGAGATGGGACTGCTATCACGTGACTGTTGGCTGTGGCTCTAGGCTCTCCCTCTCTCCCCCCCCACAGCTCGAGTAGTCGCGGTCTTGCCTCGTCCCTCGCATGCAAACAATAAAGCTTTCTCTTTCCTCCAACAACCATCTTCTCTTGAATCGTTCTCTTCCATTTTTTTTTATCGGACGTCAACCATTCTAGAGACAAAACATTTCTCTCATCACAAATCTTTCTTGAAAATCCTGTGGCCGTGCTATAGAGTCTAGCCGACCGCAGTCTCTTTCCACCCTTACGAATAACTGTTTGTCGACAAGGCAAAAACAGCTGCTTTCGACAAAGCCAAACGCAGGCTTCAGTTGTATTTCTATTACGCCCGCACATCGCCCGGACTAGAATAACTCTGTTTTATCTTGGTCCACCGTGCGCGACAGCTTCGTTAGACTTACCATTACGACAATAATCCCGTCTCCAACCAGCAACACCGCGACAAGCATTCACCATGTCCCACGAGGAGGATCTCATTGACTACTCCGACGAGGAGATTGGCGCCAACGAGGCCGCCAACACCGTCACCAAGAAGGCCGAGCTCGCCGCCAACAGCAACGTCGACAAGAAGGGCAGCTATGTCGGCATCCACTCCACCGGCTTCCGCGACTTTCTGCTGAAGCCCGAGCTTCTCCGTGCCATTGGCGACTGCGGTTTCGAACATCCATCGGAGGGTCAGTCTTGAATTATCGCATGCGTTCTAATTACCCACACAAAAAAGCATCAACCCTCCTTACCCTTCCCTCCTTGCTTTGATTTGCATTTCTTCTTGGTACAAGATCTCGCAATTGAGAGGAAAGGTGTCCGTCCATCTCGCACACAAGTCGCAACCAGCTCGCAACCATAGCAAGTCGCAATGTGTTGTTCCTCAGCACAGATGCTTCTCGGCCGGAGGAAAGCTTGCCAGCTCGGATTGGGTATGACAGCCAATAGTTGTCAAGTCTATGGCCGACTGTGAGGCGCAGCCCTGCGTCTCAACTGGCTGCGCTCTGCCTTGAGCGCGCTACGCCAGCGCCAGTCGGCCAATGACAGTCGCATGAATCGGGAGCGAAAAGCGCATAAGCAGCTTTCGCGGACGTGCTCACTATCCTTATCTGAAACATGGTAGTTGATAGTGGGCGAAGCACAACCGCTCCCGACCTGCGGGACTCTTGGTCGAAGCACGAGGCACTCTTCAGACAGACTGGATCAGACAGACCCTCGTGACGGACGTGCTCTTGGCACCGGCAACCGAACTCGGTACAGTATATTAAACAACCAGTACAGGGACGCTACCATGCTCGACTAGCTTGCTAAGGAAGCGACAAGCTGCATTTTCCCGGCTGGCGACCGTGTTGCGACGATGGACGGACCCAATCTTTACTCGCTGTTCGCTACCTCTTGCCAAACCTCGTTTCTAACATGCGCGCAATCGACAGTCCAACAAACCTGTATCCCCCAGGCTCTTCTCGGTGGTGACATCATCTGCCAGGCCAAGTCTGGTCTCGGAAAAACTGCCGTTTTTGTTCTCGCCACATTGCAGCAGGTTGAACCCGTCAACGGTGAAGTTTCGGTTGTAGTCATGTGTCACACTCGTGAATTGGCCTACCAGATCCGCGACGAGTACAACCGTTTCAGCAAGTACATGCCTGACATCAAGACTGGCGTCTTTTACGGCGGCACTCCCATCAAGACTGATGTGGAGACCTTGAAGAACAAGGAAGCTTGCCCTCACATCATTGTCGGCACCCCTGGTCGCCTCAAGGCCCTTGTTCGCGATAAGGCTCTTCGTCTTGGCAGCGTTCGCATCTTTGTGCTAGACGAGTGCGACAAGATGCTCGATCAACCTGGTCAGTTTACGGGTAGAAAACGGCCGTCTGCGAACGTGAGGCTAATAGACATAATAGACATGCGCACCGATGTCCAGGACGTTTTCCGTGCGACACCTCATCAGAAACAGGTCATGATGTTTTCTGCCACTCTCTCTGAAGAGGTCAAGCCAATCTGCAAGAAGTTCATGCAGAATCCTACCGAGCACTACGTCGACGAGGACACCAAGCTCACACTGCACGGTCTCCAGCAATACTTCATCAAGCTCGATGAGAAGGAAAAGAACCGCAAGCTCAACGACCTCCTCGACGAGCTTCAGTTCAACCAGGTCATCATCTTTGTGAAGAGTACTGTACGCGCTACCGAGCTAGACAAGCTGCTACGCGAATGCAACTTCCCCTCAATCGCTGTGCACTCGGGTGTCAGCCAGGAAGAACGGTATGTAGTTGTGATTGTTGTGGGGGCAGCGCGTTATCTAACAAACGCTACTAGTATTCGTCGCTACAAGGAATTCAAGGAGTTCAAAAAGCGCATCTGCGTTGCCACAGACGTGTTTGGCCGTGGTATCGATATTGAGCGTATCAACCTGGCCATCAACTACGACTTGTCGAGCGACGCGAGCTCATACCTTCACCGTGTCGGCCGTGCTGGCCGTTTCGGTACCAAGGGGCTCGCCATTTCTTTCATCAGCAGTGAGGAGGATCAGAAGGTTTTGGGCGAGATTGAAAAGCGTTTTGAAGTTGCTCTTCCGTAAGTTTCCAATATTAACAGGACGTGGGAGCACGTACGCTAACGACTACGCCAGCGAGTTCCCCAAGGAGGGTGTTGATGCCAGCACCTACATGGCTTCTTAACTTGGTTCATCCGGACTTGTTCGGAATTCACATGCTCAACCCCAGCGCATGTATGGGATTTCGATATAGTCACGCATGACCGTTCGGGAACAAGTGATGGAAATTAAACGACATGTATGCGGGCTCGGCAGTGCTGAATTATTTAGGATTTGCTAGTTTTGTTGGAGCAATAATACGGGATTGCTACATGTGAATTTGCAACGTATGTTTTTTACGTTGACCCGCGTGACTGATGCTGGTTAAGCTGGGCTGCCTGGCTAGGGCCTGGAGCCTGCGTACACGTCATGTATATTGATGAACTATAGGATGACTCTTTGGCCTAGCACGAGACCTCACGGAGACGAGCTGTGGCCTGGTGTTGCCATATAATAACAGTCACCGTGAAGGTGCAGGCACGGCATTCGGGCCCAAGCCGAGATGTTGGTTCCGTATACAGATTGCACAGCGTGGCGATGTCGGAGCCAGGTGAGCCGTGGGTCGGTGGATGGTGTGGGTGCCCTCGTGATAAGCAACGTGACCTATCTGTCTTCTTTTATCCCTTCAGTCATCATGGTGAGACTTTGTGAAGTGTTGGCAGTCCGTGTTCACGGTGGGTCAAGGTATCAAGCAAGAGCTATTGGTCTTTTTCTTTTCCTCGTCTTCTCTTGGTTTACGGTTAGATGTTTGTGCTCACAGATTGGCATACGTTGCCAGTGGCGACAAACAATCCAGCCCTCCCCCCCTTCTTCCCGTATTTTGAAAACAGTAGAGTGCCAGGTTCACCACGGCGAACCGTGAATGCAAAAGTCAGGCTAACAAAAAAAAAGCCCCAGCTAATACGACCTATGCTCCATCGTGAATCTTTTTTACTTTCACGTCATCTCGTGAACTAGCTCGTGATC
Source organism: Niveomyces coronatus (assembly GCA_018831755.1). Lineage (NCBI taxonomy): Eukaryota > Fungi > Ascomycota > Sordariomycetes > Hypocreales > Cordycipitaceae > Niveomyces > Niveomyces coronatus. Next base: position 9,575 of record JAFEME010000679.1, read on the forward strand.
ATTCTCTTTTCATACATTTTCTAAAAGCTGAACGGGTCTTGGGAAAAAAAAAAAGGGGGGACAACGGAGGAGATTTGGTCGCGGCCCTATTTTCTTTATTTTCGAGTAATGAGCTAGGGGGGGCTTAGGAAGATGTGTGTGGGGACGTTTTCTATTCATGAATCGCGAAAGACTGAGTCATCGGGTACGGAGAGATTCTGGACCTTTTTTTTTTTGGCTTTGCTTTGTGTTCAGATATGGCGGTGCTTATTATTAGGTGGCGACATCAATTTTCAAGTGAAGTTCTGGAGTGAAGCGGCAGATTGAGGCGATTATGATGCTGTGGAATATTTGCATCGCTGTCCTGCGAATAACCACGGTACGTACAAGGTGGTTTTTTTTTTCTGACACGTTACTTGATAGCCACATTAAAGTCTCTAATGTGCTTGGATCACGTCATGTTTGTCAACGTTGCCACGGTTTGATGTCACTGCTTCTGAAAAACCACCCATCATAGTAGCCTTGGGCAAGACGGGGAGGGGGCGCTGTTTTCGGGATAGGCAGCGAATGTGCGACGTCTTGCCGAGCCGAGGGGCAAAAGGGGGGGGGGGAGCACTGCTTTCGGCGGTCGAAATGTTGCGGCGCGCCCAGGCGCTGGAGGAGAGAAAGAGGCTGTGGTTGCGCACTGCCTTCTCCCCTTAACGGGCGAAACCAGCAGCCATCTTTTGAGGCTGTAAAGTCCCTGTCTCCTCGTAACAAGTGATGATGAATCGGAGGCAGTGTAGCGGCGTGAGATGACTGTTTTATTTTGAAACAAACACGCCATACCAGCACTGTGGCACTCTTTGCCCGTCCAACTGACAGCGTATTTTGACTTTCCTTGTTGAAAGGGGGGGGGGGGGTAAATTGGGTTCTTGATGTGGTAGGCGGTGACCTATACGCTTCTTGAGTAACCGCCCGCACGGATGGTTCGCACATCATCTATCACTTATTAGTAACGGGTATTTGCCTGTTTGCCTATTGGCTGGACGAGGGCTAGTGAGGAGGAAGTGCTGCGCATCACCACCGGCCGGTCCGTACTCGTGAGACTTGGCACCCGCCAAGGGGGCGTCATGTCCTGATTGAATTACACGGACCATGGCCACCTGCTCAGCGCAGTCACTTGAATAACGAAGTGAGAACCGGGTGACGACGCTTAGATCAATCTAAGACAAATTTTTCCTTTAATCAGACCAACAGATGGCGTGCGCTGCAAAACTAGGTAAAACAGCAAGTACCTTCTAGGGTAGCACGGCTCTGAAGCTTTGGCAGTGGCAAATCGCAAAGTTTTTCTGCCGCCTACCTTTAATCTCTGGGCACAGAAAGGCCAAGTGTAATGTTACAACCTCAGGCATCAATGTCCGGCAGCCAAAAGGTGGCGGCCATTTTCAAACCGCCATGAACGTCACAGTCATGATAGTAAGTCCCCAAAAAAAAAAAAAGGATCTCGCTACTCCGCAAATAGAATAGACCTGGAAAGTATCTAGTACAACAAGGCAGCAGCAGCAGTAACCGCCGAGGTCACCTCGACGCGATGACGGGCGCGGGCTGCTGACACCTTTCCGACTCGCGAAGAAATGGAAGTCCCCGTGTAGAGAGACGACGTTGTTAGCTGCGTAGACACGCCTGTGCTGTATTCAAAAGAGAGCACGAGTCATCCCGTCACCGTGCCGCTCTGAATGGGGCAAAAAGAGCGTGCGTGATGCTGCCAGAGCGGGTTATGACTGTCTGCCTGCGCTCTTGTCCGCCACTCATTCTCAGCGCTCAAGCCATGGCCGGAGAAACGCGCTAGCCATCGGGGCCTCCTAGGCATCCGGAACTCAAAAGAAGAAAGAAAGAAAGAAAGAAAGAAAGCCAGCGGTTCTTGTCAGACTGACGATGCGCAGAGCCCGTTTTACCAAACGGAATTTCCCCGTGATGACGGTCAAGATAGCAGTAACAAAGAGAGAGAGAGAAGGAGAAGCTCAGTTCGTGCGAGCAGCTCAGCTTCATTGCCTTGCTCGAGACAAAAAAAGAAAACATGAAGAGCACGTTTATTATGTTGCGGCCAGTGGGCGATGCCACTACAAGCATGTAATTACACACTCTTGTTTTTGCTAGAGGTAGCAGGTACACAGACGCACGGCACGTAATAATGAAAATACAAGTAGATACTAATTCGCACTCTTATTAGCAGCCACGGCCCAAGAAGCCACTTGTTGGCCCGGATCCACACAGCTACTAGCTACCTATGGGCTATGGGGCTATATGGGCACTTCGTGGCCAATACTGTCATCGCAGACACACCACACTAAGCCGCTTTCTTACCACAGCGCCATCACCAAGTCGTATAGGTACGTATATCGCAAGTTGCTAGGGAGTTTGGCGCTCCCCTCACGTCGGTATCTTTTGGCGACTTCTGGCCTATGCCTCCTGCAAATCTAGCCACCACAGTACTCCAGTAGACACGAGCATGAGGTACCTACTGTACATAGTGCTCCGACCGTAGCCTATCAGGTAATACCTTCTGCACTTGGTGCGTGCCACTAGACGGCCGCTGTACCAAGGACCTGCAGCTCGTCGGGAAAAAAGTGTACATCCTTCTTCTCCTTGGTGCTCTGCCCCCCCCGTCATACCGGCGCTATAGTACTGTGTACATGCCGAACCCCTCTCCCAATCCCCCAGCCTCTTGCGGGTGGCATTCTGGACCGTAGATTCTCTCAAAAGTGTGCCGTGACCACCTTCGCCGCATTCTTCTGATTTCCCTTCCTCCCATCGAACTGTCAAAGCCGTCGCGATGAAGTTCCAGCTTTTCTTGTGAATAACGAGCGACTTGTTCAAGTCTGCTTTGGGTTTATTCTCTCTCCACTCCAACGGCGCATCTTTTTTTTTTCGAAGAATACTCTGTTTTTCATTCTGTACTTATTCTCTTTTTTTTTTACTTTTTACCCTTCTGATTTCCTCTGCTCTCGCCCTACTTACCAGTCTCTCCTCCTGGAAGTCACCGGGTTCCCAGTGCCATTTGCGCGCCCCTCCCCTCTCGCAGCGACATTCACTTGTACCTTGCGACCAGACCCGGAAGCGCTTCTTTTGCAGGCAGCAACTGCAATAAAGACGAAAACAAAGCACGACCTCTTATCTTTTGTATCTTGCGAACGAATCGATATCGACGACAAAAAAAAACAAAAACAAAACAAGGCCTCGAATCACTATTTTCGCATCTTCGAGCCTCCTAGTCATACCGAACTGCCACAAGACTCGAAGAGAAGGACTTGCTTTCCCTGTGTTATTATTACTCATACTTTTTAGGCGCTATTTCTGCCTCACAGCCCGACAAGCCC
>JAFEME010000680.1:0-12722 GCA_018831755.1 Niveomyces coronatus
CCCCCCCCCCCCCCCCCCCCCCCCTCCGGTCTGCTCCCGTCCTTTTCTGCCGGGCTGCTGGTGGTTCGCATATGTTGCCACGCCCAGCTTCTCAGTACGCGCGGTCGCCCCAATGATGCCATGCTGCGCCGCCTTTTCTTATTTTTGTATACCACCCTATGTCGCTGCTGCCTGTGGGCTTCTTGCGCGGCCAGCTACGCAACGCTTACCAAGGATGAACTCGCCATCCAGGCCCATGACTGCGCTTCCTTGCGCCTTGACATTCGCTTCGTGTCCTCTTTGCTGACCAAACAAGATAGCAAGTGCCGACACGCGCCATCCCTCTCTGACCGGCCGCCTTTGACTGTGCACTGCTGCGAAGGAAAAGCAAGTTTACGCAACCGATCCTCTTGTAAAGCAAGTCAGCAGCGGCGCCGATCGTCCTCCCCGTAACCGTACCGTTGCTACCGTCGCCAAAGTTCCCACCTTGACCGCTACCATGGCTTCCACATCGTTCCGAGACTCGATCAACTCGCTGGGCTGGTCCCGGGCCGCTGACGAGCCCGTAAATACCTCTTCGCAGACTGGCTTCCTCGGGCGCATTCAGAACTTGAACCCATTTCGAGACGGCGGATACCAACAACTGCCCACTCATGAGGCGCATGCAGGCGCGCCTCTACCTGCGCCGACTCGTCGCGAGGAGGAGGAGGGCTGGTTTGTCCGTAAGTTGACTCCGATCCTGTCATGCACGCATGCCCTGCCGACTCCATATTACCTGCTATTGAAACGCTTCTTTGCGTTCCTCTGCCCTACGTTCTCTATGAAAGGCCGCCTCTTCGCTTTTCCTACACCCCTCCCCCCCTTCCCATCTCATCCTGACCAGCATCTGCATGTGATGCACGAGGGTCACCTCGTGGTTTGTCTTGGCTAACTCGTTGGGCTCTAGTCAGTCGCTGGGATAGACTGCTAGTCTTTGCTTTTTGCAATCTCGCTGCCCTAGCCTGCTTCGTCATATGCTTTACTCTCTTTCCCATTGTCGCCACTCGACCACGCAAATTTGTCATTCTGTAAGTACTTTGGCATACCGGCATTTGAACATTGTCCATGTCAGGATCGGAACCCACACACTACTTGCTGCCCTACCCATCCGGGGAGCGACCATGGCTTGACCGCTCGTTTGCGCTGCCGGCCTGTCTTGCAGGAGCGGCTGCTCGCCCCCCCCTTGCCCAGGGGTCCTCCATATGCACGTCATGCAGCTCTACTATGCCTCATCAAGTCTGACCGCATCCTTTGTGCTAATGACTGTATAGATGGACAGTCGGATCCGGGCTATTCTTAGCGTCCTTCGCCGCCGTCATGGGCCCTTTGAACTATGTATATCACCTCTTGTCGGCCCCCAGGCTGCCCTTTACTGCGGCCTATTTCGGGTCCATTATAATGACGTTGGTGTTTTCCATCAAGGTGAGCAGATGACTCTATGCGACGAGCAAAATACGAAGCTAATCTTGTAGCTCCAAAATACCATTCTCACGCTCTTCGCGGCTCTGCTGCAACTCGCTGCCCTTGCCTGGTATCTTGTAAGCTACTTTCCCATGGGTGCTGCCGGTTTACGGATTGCAACGACATTCGGCGCAAGACAGGCGGCGTCCTGGATGACGGGCTGAGTGAAGAGAAAAGTCACTGCCTCCTTTTTCACTCTGCTAGAGCTCGGTCACATATCTACTGGGCATTTGCACCGTAGCCTTGGTTATGGAACGATGATATTCACGTCGTCCTGTCCCGTCGCGCTGTCACCCTGTATATTCCACCAGCCGACCACAAATGACGAGCCATGTATAATTATAATATCCAAATAGAACGCGTAATGTATCACTGGGTGACCATTACGATGAGGCACTTTTTTTTCTTGGTTGTGAGAACTGACGCCACCAAAGACCTATTCCGTTGCACCATGCAAGAAACGACATGCAGAAGTTTTTTTTTTTTTCTTTTTTTTTTCTTTTAAGTTTTCATCACCCTCGAAATGGAAAATTCACCCGGGACGTTGCAGTGACGCCATCGACGCATGTCATCCATACACCAGCTCGAGCTGACGGCGCATCGTCAAGTGCAACTGAAGCGTAGAGTTTGCTGAACGCCTTGTTACACGAGCATCACCCACAGGAAGTGGCATCTCCAGTGGCGAGTGGCGAGGTGGTACCCAACTTTCCTCCTCTTGTTTTATATGGGTGTCGTCGTTGTGCGCAATATTGAAAAGAGAAGAAATAAAAATAAACCTGGGAGTAATAGTGAAAAATCCACAAGTCCTGGTTGTCTAATGAAGACGGCGCAAGGGACTCACATTGCGTGGTTCTAACGTGGAATCTTCACTTCAGTGGTCTGTCACAGAGGCAGGACGAATGCTGTACCGTTGCCGATAGACTGCGCGCGGGAGGGGGGTCCTGCTTTGACTCATCGTTGAAGTGTCTCTCCGTAGCGGGCCCTGTCGAAATTTCCTTCTATTCGTGTTCGGCGCGGAAGCATCTTGGCCAGGATCATAAGGAGACCCCTTGTCCCCTCCCCCGTGTCTCCGGGGTTGTGGCCTGATGCTGACAGCTCACAGGATTTTCGAAGGAGAGCGGAAAGGAGAGAAGATGTGCCCCTGAGTATGCGAAATGAGGATCTTTATGAGACTTGCGGCTGCATAAATGATGTGTGCGAAAATACGCAACTCAGCCCTGGCTTCACGATAACGCCGCCGGGTCTACGACGTGCAAGTATCCAGAAGCCCCGGTTTTGGGGCGAATCAAAAGGTCAACACACTTGATAAGTCTGTCGGAGCGTGTTGCATTCCGCCAACCGTCATCATTTCCTGACCTCCCGCGATGCCCGAGCCTTGCCCGTGGCGAGCGAGCCCTAGCTGAGGAACCCGGGACGTCAGACGTGTAGCACAATGACGTCGAGCGACGACCCGGCACGGAGTTCGATATACGCGACCTGTCAGGTTTTTTCGCCGTCTTCTCGTGTGTTACTTCTATTGGTTTTGTATTTGCGACATGTTCCAGCCTGGACCGGCACAGAGGTTGGTCCCGCCTCGCGATGGGGGATCGGGTCCGCGAGCGCGGGAACACTCGGGTGAGTGAGCAGGGGAACATTCCGTCTCTGGCATGCCGGAGACCCTTGCTCGTCATTACTCGCTGGTTCCTCCACCCGTCCCCTTTTTACTTGTGCTGTTTGTGACTCTCGCATATGTATGTGGATGATGATTTTATATTCTGCCCCATAACTATCGTGTATAATTCGGACCAGAAGCAGGCCGTTAATCCCGATTGCAGTAACGGGATGGAGAGAATGCCAGGTACATTCATTTATCTGGCTGTTTCCCCCCCGCAACCAAGGCATGCAGGAGTTGTTGCCACCTTGTCCTTCCCGAAAGTTCAAGACATGCACACACACACACACTCTCTCTCACTCTCTTGCATGATGTAGTAGGTATAGACGGAGCATAAAGAAAATGCACAGCGTCTGTGAGCGGCGGAAGAGAGGCGAGGAGCGACGCTAAAGGGGGTAAAATACATGGGAGCGGCCCCCAACTGACGGCTGGCTTCAGCTCATTCTTGACTACTACACTGGCTTCGTGATGGTATGGTGATGTGTGCGCATGCGTGGGGGGGGGGGGGGCGAGAAATGTGCCGACAGTGATAGGATATGCGATATGCCTTTTAAGATCTTCTAATTTGTGCCCTCTCATACCTGCGATCTATCCTCCTCTTCTATCCGTTCTTTCGCCATCTCGTCTCCCTCATTCATAAAGAGAGTTCTTTTGCATCGCCAGTCGAGATGGCGCCCTACCACGGAAATATCCCTGGGATAGAGCTGAAAAAAGACCATTGTAGACACATGCAAGAGACGAGCTAGTTCTTAGTACATGGGGGGGCCGGCAGCTTTCTCTGTCCATTTTGATTCTGCCCGTTGCCCCTAACCAGCCGGGAGAGGGTGGGTGGGCTTGCATTAGCAGCGAGTCAACTTACGAGGTTGTGAGTCGACCTTGGCCGCTGCGACGCAAGAAGAGTCATCGTAGAAAAGGACAGGTCACAGTCTTGAGGACATTGTTTTCGAACGGGGTGGGAGGGGCTGGCAGAATTTGGCCAAAGCTTTGGCCGCGGGATATTTATCCCTCAAAGAGAAAGAAAAAAAGAGGTGTCCTCTCAGCCACATGCGGTCTGCGTTTTGCGCCTCTGTCGCCACGATAATCGTAGACCGGAATACGGATTATCAAATCGGGCATCATCCTCAAAGTTGTGGAGCTTGCTGTGGGCTCCAAAGGAAAAAAAAAAAGAACATCAGGGCTTTCTTTTTGAAAATCAAGAAAAGGGGACTCTGGTCATGCAATTTTATTTGTTCCTCTCCCCTTCCATCATGATTCTGCCGCTTGCTAGCTGCAACGGTGTTGAATTGAGGATGCGCCATCACAGCCGCTGATTAATACCGGGGTCTCCATTCGACCCTGTAGGAAGCCGAGGAGCTGGCCTGGTTCACTCTGGGATGCATGTACATAATACTGTACATGATCATATCACCGAGGTGCTCGGCGGTCGTGTTTTTTTTATGCGTCATGCCGGAGGGTGCCCACACACACTACGCCAATACGCATACTACCATGCGGTGGCCAAAAAAAGCTGCCGCTACACCTCATCTTCTACAATGGTCGGGCCGGCTTTTTTTTCTGTCCACCCCTTGACTGCTTACCAGGAGGGCATGGATGTGGGTGAGCGGCACACCACAATGTAGACAAAAGAATTGAGCGGTTTCTCTGTGTTTACGTGTGCAAAATAATAAAGCGCTCGCCTTTTTTTTGTGCAGCACTTTGCAAAGCTTCAGGCCAGTTATGCACTGAGCGCAACGGCGACTAAACTGTCCACACATTGGGAGCAACATTAGAATTAAAAGGAAGGAAGAACAAGCATAAGCACAAGCACAAGCACAGTATGGCTACATATCCGGGCGCATGCGTGGTAGCGCCGTCAATTGAGACGTGAGACAAGACATGGTGATTTATTGTTTTTCTTCGCAACGCCGTCTTGCGTGATATCACGGATGTGATGGGCAAAGCGAGGGCTGAGAGACACGACTCCACACGCGCCCATTTGTCTTGGGTAGTTTTTTTCTTTCCTTTTCTTTTTTCTCTTTATATTTTTTGATATTTTTATCCACTTGTAATTTTTTTATATCTTTTGCTCGCAATTCTTTTTTTACACTTTCTTTGCTCTTGGGTCTCGTGCAAATATGCCCAGTGCGGCAAGGTAAGGATAACTAAGGAAACTTGGGCGTTCCCAAGTATAGGGCTCACTGCCTAAAATCATAACTCTGGGCTGTGCTTTGCATCACTACCGCATTGACTTTTTTTTTTTCGGTGCCACAACGCCGTGATCATCACCGTTCTCAAGATAATTCGACTTGCTAAATAAACAGCTCGCCTTTTGTACAACTCGCCTTGTCCTGTCGGCGCCCATATTTATCGTACTGCGTGCCTTTTTTATGAGTGGCCCGTCACCCTCTTTGCCCTTGACCTGCTGCACTAACATCCTCCCCCACTGTTGCCTTTTGTAAACATGTAACTGCTGTGCACCCAGGAATTGCAAGACGCATGTACAATGTACTGCACGTCCGGCCGTTCAGCCGTCTGAGCCATACATGAGCAGCTAGCGACTGTGCTAGCCGAGTACATGGCGCCGCGCCGGCTGCTCCCTCTCGAGTTTCCGCCCATTAGCATGTGCTGATGCTAGAGCAACGGGTATCTGCACTACTCGCTGCATAGTGCCGTTGTACCGTGTACCTACTGTACATTCAAGGACCAAGCCGCCAATCAGCCAGTCACCACTGTCAGCTGGCAGCCAGTTTCTTCACTTTGGCTTGTTACGCTCAACACTGGGAGCACATAACTCTCTGCTACAAGCTTGCAAAACACGGGCATCTGTATTCCTTCAAGACCTCTCAGCTTGTATGCTCTTTGTACTGCTGCAACAATTTCCAACCCGGCACATGCATGTATGCTGTCGGCTCAAAGCAAAAGCAGAGGGTCCGTCGTGGTTATACGGCAGCCGTTTTCGCATGCATGTACCGCACCGTACCGAACCTGCCCACCACCCGCCTACAGGATTACCGGATCGCATGTAGGAGTACCTCTGCCAGCACAAAAAAAAAAAAAAAAAAAAGGTCCCCCCCCCCGCAGAAAAAAAAATTGTTACCTTCACGCACAGCACAACAGGCACAGACAACAAAGCCCAAAATTATTATTCACCTGCCTGGATTCCTTGCCCTCTCTTGGCCTGTCCTACAACCACAACCTAAACACAGGACAGACAGGGCTTACTCTACCTCACTCAAACCCTCTCATTAGTAGTCTCTCCCTCCCCTCTCTTTTTTCTACTCTCTCTCTTCTTGAAAATTAAATTTCTTAGCCCTGCCGACGGAGTTGCTTCGCCTACTACCTACTACTTGTTTGTCTACCCGAATCCTCCCATCCCGCACTTGCAAAGCAACGGTCTCGATTGCCTTGCATTGATTGCATCTGTTTCGATTTTCCCATCTCTTCCGCCTGCTGATACTGGGCCTCTCTGCCCTCTCCAGAGCAATCATTAGCACTTTGGCCAAGTTTCCCGGCCCGTGCCTCGACAGTCAGCCCTTCAATTCGAGCAAGCCGACCTCCCGAACGAAGCGTACCTGGCTATCCACCCCCCTCCTCAGCCCGCTTTGCCTTTTCTTCTTTTCTGCCGCTGAGCTGCGTGCCCTGAAGGGGATGAGCAACTAGTCTGAGCGAAAAAAAAAAAGCGAACCAAAAAAAAAAACAAAAAGAAGCGTGCTCACACACCATTTCTTCGCCCTTTGGTCTCGATCATAATCTGTTTTCGTCATCTACTATTTTTTTCTCATTGGAAATTTGTGTGCGGACAGTTTTACTTTGAATTCTGTCCGTTGACCTCAGTTCGGCTGTACTGGACTCTTGACGACACAGACCCAGTGCAGGCAGCGCTTTTTTCCCTCTCCCCTGTCTTCCGTTTGTCGCGCACGACTACGACTCGATCGGTAAACTGTCCTTGTCCCCGAACTATCCTTCTTCGCTCGATACCCATTCGAGAAATTCTCCACGCTCTATATTCCACCATCAATCTTGTCCGCCCGCCTGCCACGGAACAGCTGACGACGGTTTCCAATTTTCATTCGTGCTGGTCGACGATCGAGAGCCGGCGCCCCAAGGGTTCTGCTTTTTCGGGAGATCATTGATCCTTGCATTCCCATCGGCAAAGATTGGTGACGCACCCCCTCACGTCGATACCCGGGATCTCTCCGACCTTTGTCTGACCTATCGCACCAGCTGTGACTCGTCCAGCCTTGTTGGTTCATTCATCAGCAACTTGTTTCGCCATGGCCACTGCTTCGGCGTTTTCCTACGCACAGGCCGCAAAGGGCCACAACTCTCCCGTCACCGAATCTCCGCAGACTTCCTCCCAAACCACCGAATCCGTTGCGACAGTCCCGGCTTCTGTCGCTACTTCTCTGGACGATGCATCTGTGACCGCCGAGCCTCCCAGCCGAGATACAAATGCCTCATCCACCGAAAAGAACGATAACGCCAGCACGATCGGATCCGAAAGCGATATCCGCTCAGAGTCCGCCACGTCCAGGCCTGCCGGTAGTCGAACGGATGACGAGCTGAGCAGACTGGAGCGTCCTTGGCGTAGAGCCGACAAGAATGCTCAGCCGCCTCGGTCTCCCGATGATGCCGACGCGAAGAAACGCAAGGGCAAGAAGAAGACCTCCGAGAAGCCGGCTGAACAAGAAGAAGAGGAGAAAGAAGAACAGCCAAAAGTCGAGCTGTCCGAGGCCCCAATCCCCTCTATCAACATCTGGCAGCAGCGCAAAGCCGCAGCCCAGGCTGCCAGAGTCGTCAAGCCTGACGATGCGAGCAGCACCGCCGCCTCGGAGGACATGAAGCCTGCTGCCAAGGCTCCCGATTTCGCGGCGGCAGTTAATGGCAGCAAGCCCCTGCGGAAAGCTGATGCACCGCGCTCTGAACGTGCCAGCCGCGGCTCCAGAACAGTCGATAGAGATGCCAGAGACGACAAGAACGAGGTTCCTCCACCTGTCGGCGATGCTATGCTATGGCCAACCCCCGAGAGCGCTGTCCAGGAGGACAAGGACAGCAAGAGGAAGACCGAGGCCAAGGCTGAGCCCAGGGAGGCTCAAGAGGAGTCCGGGAAGCCTCGTCCCAAGGAGAAATGGGTTACTTACGACTATGTTCCCACGGTCAACTTTGAAACACAACTGCCTCAGATGCGCGGCTCCAAACCTCGCGGTGGCGCTCGAAATGCCAACGGCGGCCGTCCCTCCGCTGCCGGTCAGAACGGAGACAAGTCATCTGCCCACACAGCATCCTCTCCCTCGGCCGTCGCGCCTGCTACCAAGGCGAACGATAGAAGACAAAGTGCAATGGGTGGTACTCGCACGAGTTCGCAGCCTCCAAACAAGAGATCGTCTGCCGAGACCGTAAACGTGCGTGAGCAGCGCAAAACCTCGTCGAGCGTTGCCGGCGAGAAGCCCAAGGACTCTTCGCCCTCCCCCACCGAGCAGGTTCAGCAGCCTCGCGAACGTAACGAAGGCCGCTCAGATAGGGGCCGCGGCGGGTACCGTGGGCGGGGAGGCCATCATGGTAACACGCACCCGCACCAGCATGCCACGTCGTACCACGGCAATGGTCCCGTCAACGGCCGGTCCCAGGGATCCTATAGCAGCCCCCCGCCTCGCGGCGGTCATGGTCAGATGTTTATGCCTCCGCCACAAAGAGGGCGTGGTGGCCGTAACAACGCCGCCAACTTCCATCGCATGTCGCTGCCGAGCGGTCGTCTTCCAGCCGTCCAGACTCAGTTCAACACCTACGACTATCCTACACCTCCTATGAGTGCGATGCCCTTTCAGGCACCACCTTACTGGGACCACATGATGATCCCTGTGCTGAGGAACCAGATTGAGTACTACTTTTCCATCGAGAACCTCTGCAAGGACATGTACCTGCGCGCTCGCATGGACTCGCAAGGCTTCGTTCCGTTACAATTCATCGCTGCATTCAAGCGTGTCCGCACACTTTCGGCTGATATTGCAATGCTTCGCGCTGTTTGCGAAATGTCCATGGACATTGACTTGGTCGTCGGCGAGGACGACGTTGAACGCGTTCGCCGCAGAGAAGGCTGGGAGAGTTTTGTTCTCCCTCTGGAGGATCGTGATGAGCTTGCGAGAACCAATGGTCCGACACAGCTCGCGTTCAAGAACCGAGCGCCCTTTGGTGTCCCACCCCAATACGGTGGCATGCAAATGTCGTATGGCATGCCTTCCCCATCGACCTTTGCCTCCCAGGAGCAATATCACCACTACGATCCGCACGGGGCGAACGGGGTGAACAGTGTTAACGGTACGGGACACCTGAACATGTCACAGCTCTCTGCTGCAGTGCCAAGTTTTTCGCCCTCTGGGAATGTGCAGAAAATGGCACCCAAAGCCAACGGCACGACCAGCGGCCCTCGTGAAAAGTCAAATGGTGTTCACGGCGATACCGAGGCGTGAGCGGCTTGCTGCACGCAACCGAGGACGCTGAAACCAATGGTCATACGGCGTGTCGTATACTCGAGACGAGGTATAGCGAGCATACAGTGTTGAACCCTCGAGACGAGCAGCTGCGACTTGCCACAAAAGTAATCGATTACGCCTATTAGCATGGTCGTTGGAGCACGCGAGAGCAATGATTTGGAGGTTAACAGATGAGGAGCTGGCCACCCACGGCTGCTCACTTGATCTTTGACATGATATTATACCCAAAGAGCTTGGGTCTTAAAAGGAAGAAAACGGGTGGAGATGAAGGATTCATGCGTCTGCATGAGGCTTTGTTGAGGCGAGAAGTTGTTATAACAGATGACAGGACTGCTGGGTTCCGTATGACGACGAAAAATAGCGTCGCGCTCTCGACGCCTTTACTTTTTTGTTGAGTTTTTTTTTTTTTTTTTTTTCAAATCATATCCTCGACATGAAGCGACGGACGGTTAGATTTCGATGCAAGTCATCAGCCGTCATAAACCTTATTTGCATGCCCGGGATGAAGTTCAACGGCTGATCAGCAGCATCAGATATCAATGGCATGCTTCTGCGAGGAAGGGGTGGTTGACAGCGCATTTCATTGCCGATATGGGCGACGAAGCAGCTCACCGAGTCGAGGCGGAAAAAAAAGTCACTTGATGGCGAGAAGCGAATACTGCCGGAAAAGGGTCCGGAATCAAGCTGTCTCTGGCTCTGATTTACCATAATCCATTCTTTCCTCCCTTTTTTTTTTTTTTTCAGGTGACGGATTGGCACGCAATGCGCGCCTATTTCATGCAAAATCTGGGGGCTTTTATCGCGACTTCTCTGGCTACGTTTGATGCATTTACCAGGACAAAGTTTTTTGTGTTATTACTCTTCTGCTATTTCATAGTACGGATGCATATTGGGATCGAGGGAATTCGCGGCAGGCAGGAGGAGCCGTGTGGTTGAAGAATATATCCATCCTAGCTGACTGATCATGAGGGGAAGAGGCATGATGGGCGGACCGATCCAGGGGCCCGTCTTCCTTTTTGTTCTTGCCCCTCCCCTTTTTTTGTTTTCCATTTGGGCCTCTTGTTCCATTTGGGCCTCTTGTTCCATTTGGGCCTCTTGTTCCATTTGGGCCTCTTGTTCCATTTGGGCCTCTTGTTCCATTTGGACCTCTTGTCGCCACTGACTCGGGTGATTCCTGTCACCAGGCATTGTTTGCCGCTTGTTGCGAGCCTTGGTTTGTCCTGTCGGAATATATCGAGTCAGGTAATACGAGGTCGGAGACGAGAGAGTGGGGAGTAGAGAGGGAAAGCAATGGGCGTTGGTGGGTGTATTATATATAATGTAGGGATTACGTTAAGAGAAAAAAAAAAGAAGAAGCATTTGAGTTACATAGAGTCATGTGATGGAAAGGATTGTATAGTTGACGTTCAAAGTGCATTATTCCTCATTGCGCGCGAGGATGTCAAAAGGAGTCGCGGCTCTGACAGTCTTGGAACTGAGAAAAAAGCAAATCTACATCATCAAGCATAATGTAAAGGTGAAACGACTACATCTAATTCATCGTAGATTGTATCCAGTATATATAAAGCACATGACGGCCACAAATCTCCATTCCTCCTTCGTTTTCGCCCTATCTCTCTCTCTCTCTCTCTCTCTATCCATTCTAGATCATGTACTCGGATTACTCATTTCCCCCAGAAAGTACCATCAAGCCTTGCCGTCCACTGGCCCCTCATGTCGAGACATCGCAGTCCTTGTCGAAAAAGGCCCATCGCCAGCCCGTCGTCGCGCCGCCGATGCTGAGCGCATGCACCTCCTGGTCGAAGAGCCAGCAGTTGTCGCCGCTGCCGTCGACGGAGCCGGCCTCGAAGGTGCGGCAGCCGTGGGCGTCGGCGCACGCCTGCCTGCACGCGGCGAGCGAGTCGACGCGCAGGCGGCGCACGGGCTCGGTGATGAAGCTGCCCTGCAGGCCGCACCGGTCGGACGAGGTCCCGGTGCTGCAGGCGCGGTCGTAGAAGGTCCAGGTGAAGCCGTCCTGGGCGGGGCCGAGGTCCATGTCGGACAGCGCGCGGGAGAAGAGCCAGCAGTTGTGGCCGTTGCCGTCGACGGTGCCGGCCTCGAAGGAGGAGCACTCGGCGGGGGGGAGGGCGCGGCAGGCGGCGCCGCACTGGTCGATGCTGGGCGCGGTGAGGGCGCGGACGGGAGGCGTGATGAAGCTCCCGGCGACGCCGCAGCGGGTGGAGGTGGTGGAGTTGAGAGCGGTGGTGGTGGTGGTGGTGGTGTTGAGGGTGGCGGCGGTGGTGATGGAGGTGGTTGGCGGCGAGGTGGTGGTGGTGGTGGTGTTGTTGGTGGTTGAGAGGCGGGCGAGGGTGGTGCGGTTGGTGGTGGACGGGCTGGTGAGGAGGGTGGTGGGCGATGGGGTGCTGTAGGGGGTCGAGCTGTTGGTTGAGCGAAGGGTGCTGGAGATGGTGCTGGAGTCGCTGGTGGTGGTGGTGGTTGTGTCGGTGGTGGTGGAGTCGGTGGTGGCAGACGTCGTGGTGGTTGTCGTGGTCGTGGTCGTCTCGGAAGAGGTGGTGTCGGACGAGGTGTCGCTGGTGGTCGTCAGCGTGGTGAGACTCGTCGTGGTAGACTCGGTAGTAGATGTATCGGTGGTGGTCGACGAGGAAGAGGTCGTGGTGGTGTTTGTGGAATTGGTGCCGTAGTCGACGACCTCGCCCTGCTGTCTCGGGGCGAGCAGGTTATGACCGTACGCGGCGCAGACGGCCACATACTGCGCCAGGAGAAAGAGGCCCTTGACCCTCATTTTCTTCTTCTGCTTTTTTTCTTCTCTAGCAATCTCGTCGACGCCGTATCAATTCAGCGTCCTGAAGGGTACGAGACAAAGGAAACGTGGGAGAGGAAAAGAAGCCGGGGGGGGGAGGAGAAACACCGGGGAGAGGAATAGTATAGATTTTCTTTCGTGTTTTGTTCCATGTGGTGTGTGGTTTCTATTTCCTCGGCACCCCCGCTGTTCTATTGTCTGTCTTGTGCTGCCGTGGTGGTCGGTGGTCGGATCGTCCAGGTCTAAACCAGGATGAGGTTCCAGCGCCGGCTTTGTGGTGAAAGTGGCTCCGGGGTGTGTGTGCGGGGGGGGGGGGGGGGGG
>JAFEME010000681.1:2101-12721 GCA_018831755.1 Niveomyces coronatus
GGGAATTGGGAGACGTATGATGAATGTCGGGAAAATGCGGTGCCGCTCAAAAGGACGAGGACATATATATTCGGGAATTGATGAAATATGAGGCTTTTCTGGGCGTGTCAGTTCGTGCTGCCTAGGCTGCTAAGAATGGAGAGGAGGAGGTTTTATGTTTTGTATTCAAGGGGGTTTTGGCGAGAAGCAATTTTGGCCTGGCCGTGTTTGCCATTAGGCGATGGCGTCCCTCCATTGGACTAACCTCAGCTAGCAATTGCAGCAGTCGCATGCCATCGATACATCTTCTACAGTTTAATGTAATCGGAGCAAAGCTTTTTTTTTACCGTTTCTTTTTCTTAAAAAATAATTAAATCAGAATTGCAATCATAAATCGATGCATGATTCGAGTCTTCCCCATTAGAAAAAGTGTCCACAGAGGCAACTTGCGCTTCTAGCCACGACCTTCAGAGCAGCGTCCGTCGTGATAGATGCACCATTTGGTGGATAAAGTTTCACAAAAATGAACAAAACTCATGAAAATACCATCATATCTATATGCAATAGTCATAGTTATTTACACATTACTCCTGGCCTGTTCCGCGCCTCTTCACTTCTTCGTCGTCTCCTTCTTGGCATCCTTCTTGGCCGAGTCGACAATCTCCTGCGCCTTCTGCGCCTTCTTCTCCAGAAGCTGCTTCAGCTCGTCCACCGTCTCGCGCAGCAGCTTGTCGCCGTCCTCCTTGTGCTCGCTGGCAATCTTGCTGATCTGCTGTAGCTTCGACAGCACATCATCGCCACCCTGCGGCAGCATCTTGAGGTACTTTTCCAGGCCGCCGCTCTGGCCCTCGCCGCCGCCCTGCTTTGCCTTGTCCGTGGCCTTGTCAGCCGCGTCCTTGACGTACTTCTCCAGGTCGTCCAGTTTGTCCGAGTCGACGGCCTGCTTGGCCTTTTCGAATAGCTCCTTGACATTGCCCTGCTTCAGCGCGTCGGCGTTCTTCTCAATCAGCTCCTTTGCCTTGGGGCTCTTGTCGAGGTACGGCTTGGCCGCCTCGAGTCCCTTGCTCCACGCCTCATCCCCGAGCTTGCGCACCTGCTGGACGCGCTCGTCGATGAGCTCCTTGGCCTTGCTGATGCTCGAGGCGCTGAGGCCGCCCGCAAAGATGTCGCGCACCTGGCGCCACGTCTCGTCTACCTGCTTCTTGGCCTCGGGCCCGTACTGCTCGCCCAGCGACTTGAGCTGGTCCACGTTGCCGCCGAGCTTCTCCTTGACCTGCGGGTGATTGTCCACAATGTCCGAGATGGCATCGGCCGAGAGGGCAGCGATCTTCTTCGAAATGTCCGCCAGCGCCTCGTAGGCCTTGGACGCCGTCTCCATACTCAGCCCCGACTTTGACAGCTGCTGGAACTGCCTGTAGCCGTCATTGATAATCTGGTCCACCTCCTCCTTGTGCTTGCTGCGCACGAGCTCGACGTCTTTGAAGGCGGCATCGACGAAGCCGCGGCCGCCCGGGACCCATCCGACGTACGAGTTGGCCAGGTCCTTGATGTAGTCGACGGCGCGGTCAGGCTCCGGCGCAGCCTGCTGGAGCTTGGCGGCCGCCGCCTTGTACTTCTTGTTGGCCGCGTTGGCGGTCTTGTTGATGGTACTGGCAGTGCGTCCGGCCGGCGTGAAGCTGTAGATGCCGTAGAAGATGATGGCGCCGGCGATGCCTCCGGCGACACCCGAAGCGAGATGCGAAGTGGACGAAGAGGAAGACGAGGACGAAATGGTGGTCGACTGGCAGCGAGCCTGTCTGGGGATTTGCCGGCAAACTTGTGTCGGCCTACAGCGCAGAGCACGGGGCGCGGCGGAACGGGCAGACGAGAGCATCGTGGAGGCGGGATGTCGCTGGTTTGGGGGCGGGGAGGGGAAGTGAAAGAAGTCTACGGAACTGAGGTTGCGTGAAATGACAGAGCGAGCGAGAGTGTATGCGGGAGGAACGGAGTTTCAACGAAACAAGTTGACCGTATTTATGGGAAATTGGCAAGCTGCAGGAACTCAATGACGTACACACACTCTTGTCTTGTCGCACAGCTCACTGGCCGTTTCCGCGGTGAATACCAGCCCTTGCCGCTTCTGGCAGTGACGCCATCATGACCTGCGCACGATGATGGAGAAAATAATTAAAAAAAGAAAAAGAAAAAAAAAAAACAAGGAACATGGCAGGCTACCAGCGGTTGTAATTGAACCCCAGTCATTTTTCAATTCGAGTAGGAAACGAGAATTGATGAAATTGCCATGTTTTATTGTTAGGTTTTTTGGCCATGGTCTTTTTGGAATTCGCTACTTCTGGACTCATCAATTCGTTTTTATTACAGTCAAGTCTTTCAACTCGGCTGCTTCAGCCGCTTCACGTCACGACAAATAAGAGTTCCCAACAAGCATTGACTTTTTTTTTTTTTTTTTTTCATTCTTCTCCAGACAAAACTTTTTGTTGTAATGATATGCTCAAGATCAAAGAACCAGTAAAAGCTATTTGTTGTAGATTTTTTCAAGCCCCGTTGGCGATACTACGACGTTGCTTCACCGCATCGGCCAGAGTGTCCAGCACGCTGACCGTGTCCTCCCAGCCAATGCAGGCGTCGGTGATGCTGACACCATATTTCAGCCCAGACTTGCCCTCGGCGGGGACTTTTTGGCTCCCTGATCGACACCACGTTAGCGAGATTCATCGACAAGCCTGAGCCGGCATGCTCCCGGCGCAGCACTTACCCTCGTGGTGGTTGCTCTCAATCATGACGCCCATGATGCCGTTCTCGCCCTTGGCAATCTGCTCGGCAATGACGGCCGCGACCTTGGGCTGGTTCTTGTGGTCCTTGAGCGAGTTGCCGTGGCTGCAGTCGACCATGAGGCGCTGGCTGACGCCCTTGCTGGCGAGGGCGGCCTTGGCCTCGGCGATGCTGGCGGCGTCGTAGTTTGTGCCCCTGGTGCCGCCGCGCAGGATGGCGAAGCAGTCCTGGTTGCCCGTGGTGCCGACAATGGCGACGACGCCGGGCTTGGTGACGGAGAGGAACTGATGGGGGTGCCTGGCGGCGCCGATGGCGTCGATGGCGACGCCGAGCGAGCCGTCGGTGCCGTTCTTGAAGCCGACGGGGAAGCTCAGGCCGCTGGACAGCTCGCGGTGCAGCTGGCTCTCGGTGGTGCGGGCCCCGATGGCGCCGACGGACAGGAGGTCGGCGAGGAACTGCGGCGAGATGGTGTCGAGCATCTCGCTGGCGATGGGCATACCGCGCGCCGTCAGGTCGACGAAGAGCTGCCGGGCCATGCGCAGGCCCTTGTTGATGCGGAAGCTGCCGTCAATGTCCGGGTCGTTGATGAGGCCCTTCCAGCCGACCGTCGTGCGCGGCTTCTCGAGGTACGACCGCATCACGATGAGCAGCTCGCCGCGGTGCCGGCGCTTCGCCTCGAGTAGGAGGTCGCAGTAGGCGAGCGCCGCGTCCGGGTCGTGGATCGAGCAGGGGCCGACCACGACGAGCAGCCGGTTGCCCGCGTCGGTGCCGTTGACGACGGCGACGGCCTCGTTGCGGGAGTCGATGACGGTGCGCTTCGACTCGGTCGTCTGGGGGATCTCGTGCTGCAGCAGATCGGGAGGCGTCAGGGGATTGTAGCCGCGGACTGCAGCAGTGAGATCCAGTCAGCTTATTTCACTTTTATCTTCGCGTACAAGGCGCTTCGATCCAGCGTTCGGGCCAATCCATGGGGTAGGTGGGCGTTTACTTCTCCAGTCTTCGGAATCGGCATTGTTGCCAACATTTTTATTCTCGATAAAGAACTAAATCGAAAGCGAAGCGGTTAGCAGGTGGTGGCGTGTCGAGGGCATGATGGCGGGGTAGTAGCTTTGACGTACGGACGACGACATTTGTGCAAGAGGGGGTATATCAATGTATGCAAGAGAAGAAGAGAAAAGAAACAAAGGTACGAAAGACTGATGTCGAGCCTCTTAGATCCGAGCTGACCGTCAAGAATGTGGTGCAAATCTTATTTGGTAAGACTGAGTAACGGTGAAGAGTGAGGACTTCGTACAGAGAGTGTTTGTTAATACAGTGGAGGGGAATATCGGTGCATCAGGCTTAAAAAAAATCAGACAGAGCAAGACACCGTCATATGGTGGGCGCCGGAGCCGGAGCGTACAGTACCTGGGTATTGAGTCGTCCTCGCTCTGGCGCGGTGGGGGGTGGGCTAACCAAGGTACCTCTTTTTGGTCTTGAAAAGCACTGTGTACATACATCAGCCCATAGCCCATGCTCTACTAATACAAGGTAGGCCTAATGGCTCCGCTGGGCCTGTCAGTGGTAAGCGCTGAAGTTGCCCCGTCTTCGTCTTCTCGGTCCTTGTCAATCATGGCGCTAGGATTGGACCATGACGTGTGCAAATAGTAGCAGGTCAAATACCTCACCAACTACCCTATATTCACGGTAAGAATCTCCTTCGATTAAGAGACTCTGCGCCTTCGAAACCCAAGACTGCGCCCGAAATCCGATACTATGTTAGGGGTTTGACGTATCATGCGCAGATCAAAAAAAGCTACGCAATGACTTCGCTAGGATTCGCACAGTAAATAGTCGACCAAGTCCCGCAACGCCCGCATTCATTATTGACTGCATCAGGCCAAAATCTCAGGCCATGCCGCTCGCTATAGACATATACACTTACAAGACCCCTTGACCCTCCGTTTCTTCAGAATCGAAAATTATCGCAGTCCTTTATAATCTCACCCAAGTCGGGAAACTGCGAGGTAAAGAAATTGTTGGGCAAGTCGCTCAGGTCAGAATTGAACGTGACGAAATCCATCATCGACATCGAGTCGCTATTCGTCTGCGAAGACATGCCAGCGGGAGGAGTGAAGCCATTCTCGCATGGCTGTGGCGTATTTGTCTGATTGGCCTGAAATGATGGCTGCGACGCAAGTCCGGCAGCAGTAAAGGATGCGCCGACGCCTTCGACTCCTTCATTCATGCCCATACTCATTTCTGCCAGCGCCGCTGCTGGAGGAAACAGCGGCGCATAAGTCGGTCGCAGCTGCGACCGAGTCAAAGACGTGGGCATCTGGCCCTGCGTGTGTGCGGGGGCTACATCGCCCGGCTGGTCCGCACTGTGGCTACTGGTATCTCCGTAACGACTAATTGAGGGAACCGAATCGGAGCCAGACCCTGGAGACATTTGTGAGGTCAGCTGGGTGGAGACACGAAAGCTCCTGATCATATCCTGCACTCGATGCAGCTTTTGTTTCAGGGCCCTGGTTATGGGAGAGTAGACGGCCAGGTGTTGCACGAGTTCCATGGCTGCGAGGACATCCGGGAGGCAGCTGACGCGATACTCTGCCTCGGCATAGCACAAGAGCAGCAGCAAAGATGCCAGCGCGGTCTCGAGAAAGTGGTTGAAAGTTCTGTGTTGTGCGTGATAAATGTCCGTGTCGCGCGCGAGCGCAATGAGAACGCGGATATTGTCCTGAGATGTCTCGGCCAGAATGTTGGCCGTCGACGTGTCGAAGCCGGTGCTGATGGAAGACATGGCAGATTTTCGATGGACAACTATTCTCAATTGGTTGCATCGTAGGTAGAGCATCAGTCGCAGTCTGTATTCGCCCCTCCTCTCTCTCGATGGATCGAACTTGTCCCCCAGCCCCGAAAACTGTAGCCTCTTTGGAATGTTCTGCTTGAACTGAATAATTTGGAAGTCTAGCGAGTTTCTTGTGGTTGTGAGGGTTGTGGCCGAGGTAAAAGGTGATGTGGATGGCTGGAGGAGGGACCGTCGGACTTCTGCCGAGATGACACTGTATTCCGTCATTTGCTTCAGGTATGTGTCTGCCAGGCTTTCATCCTATCGTTTGCAACCACATGCATCTGGTCAGTCCAGGGAAAAAAAAATGAAAAAACCAAATTAGCATCAGACAGGTGGCAAAGATGCACTTGCCTTGAAGAGTGGCCGTCGATGAATATCGGAATCGTGAACAGAAAATGGTAAGCCTGTGCCAAATCCCCAGCGACGATCCAACGCGTATACAGTCCAGTAAAATCTCTCGCCCACCTCCTTGAGTTGATCCAGGCTATTCGAGTGGGACGAGTCCTCCATGTTGTGGGCAATGATTTCGTGTACCGAGCGCAGCACGTTGCCAATAGCTCTCCAGGCCAGCATCTCCTTGTCATTTAGGAAGAAGAATATACTCTGCAAAGATTGTCAGCACGATTGCTACCAGCGGTACTTAACATCAACAACAGAGGCACGGGCTGTGAGGACCTGCACATACTGCCAGGATAATCATGATCAAATCCGTCTTACGTACAGCGCCGAGTTGGGTGCGCAGCATGGCAGAACTGTAGAGGCTCTCGACAAAATCGTTGGCGACGGTCAAAGTGCCCGAGTCGGCAAGGCTAGAGGCGACGGAGAGGAGGAGGGCCATGATGTCCTCGAAAGCGGCTTGATCATCGGGAATGGGGTCGCCGTCGGTGCGGGAGGTGGCGACCCTGATTCTCTGGCGCAAATTTTCCAGGTCGAGGAATTGATACTGAAGGCCGACCTCTTCCTCGAATATGTCGATGATGCGTATCCAGAGCTCCTTGTCGAGCGGCGCATAGCTGCCGGGGGCGGCGCCGGTCTTGCGGTGATCGATGAGCTGCTGCATGATGTGAGAGCCAATCATGAGTTGCTGCTGCCTGCCTGCACTGAGCATAGGTCGTCCGGGGCGAGGATTCAAATCGTCGAGACGTTTTTCAGCGAGGCGGAAGTAGTAGTCCGATGCCCCGTGCCGGGTCTGGGCGTTCAAGTCGGCGTTGATGGCATGTGTGCGCGAGGTCGCGGCGACGGCCGTGGAGGGAGGGGTCGTCTTTTTCACCCGATGTGAATCGCGGTCGCGCGACTTGTGAACATCATGTACAGTTGATGTGTCTCGTCCGGATTTTCTAGAACATGGTGTTTCCGTACATTAGCGCGTGACGAGTGCGCCGAAATGGAGTGACAAGATGACGGTCTTGACTTACGAGGCCTCGTCGGTGGGCTGGTAGCGGGTGACACGACCGTATATGCATGCGAGATCGCTGTCGCGACAACGTTTACAGGGCCTCTCGCCGCTACATTTTGTTTTTCTCTGCTTGCATGTCCTTCAAGCCGGGCGCAGGCGTGTGTTAGTGAGTGCTTCGGTGGGATGCGCATACATAGTGAATAATGGCATGTGAGACATACACGCTGTAGAGTTAGGTTAGTCCGGGCGACTTGCAATGCGACGTCATGGTAGCGGAAATAGTCGCGCAGGGACATACCATGCGATGGAAACATAGGGCGAGCGCTTCTTCTTCATTTTGCTTGGTGGTGACGGGGCGGACTGCGTGGCTGCGGGCGACATTGCCGCGGTGCTGTCTGCTGGTGACGAGTGCATCGCCGGCGCCGAGACAACGGTCGAGAGGGTGCTGAGCGGGCTGAGGAGGGTCCGGTCCGAGTTGTCGAAGCTACGACTACTGCCAGTCCAGAGGTGGTGGCCGCAGGGCGATGGGGAACGGGAGAAGAAGAGGGCGTCTTGATTGAAAGTGTACGACGCGTGCTGCCATTGATTGTTCGCGGGATGATGACGAACATGGCCACTGCAGATTCGGAGAGAAGGGGGAGGGGCGATTCTGTCGAGCAAGGTCCAGATGTCGAGGTGGTGGTCTTTGTTCTAGGCAAAGGCCGGACGAATAGAGGGCCGGCAGGGAGTGCAAGAGTCAGACCAAAAGAATTAGATTTGAACTAGTTTGATGGCAAGAACAGTACTAACGGTTGACGTCCGACCTTTTCGCTGCGAGTCCAACAAGTCCGGCCATTCCAGCTACTAGTTAGTTGGGCAAGGATAGAATTAGCTGGGTGGACAATCGAAGCGGGACCGACGATGCCACAGGCCAGAGGAGTGCGGGAGCAGCAGCAGCCACCCCAACCAATACCAGCATCAACATCGGCATAGGCCGTATCTGTGGAGTACCTTGGTCTGGGTAGATGTACATACATGGAGTACTGTCCTTGCAACTCTGGTGTCATCTTTCGTTGTGATACGCAAGTGCCGTGTGCCGCGTAAGAGTTGAAGCGTCTCCATGCATATATCATGACTGCATGAGAGTGTGCAAACAGAATTGTTTGACGGTTCGCCCGAGGGATCGGCTCTGGTGGGTGTTGTGCTGTTAGTACAGTGCTGTGCCGCACTACTAGTACGAGTACTACTAGTGGGTTAGTACTACTAGGTACTAAGGTTGTAGGTACTGTACATATATGGATGTGGATTGGGAACCTGGTAAGAAAATGTCATTGCAATTACCGCGGTGCAGAGAGGTCACCGTCACACCAGCTTCGCCAGAGCAAGTCATACGTACAGTAAATACACACAGTGCTACTGTACTTTGGAGTCTTGCTACTGGTCAACTGCCTACTAGTACTGACAAGTTAGTACTAGTAGTGCCTCACTACTACTACAGTACTACTACTACTAACCTACCAGTTAACTACTACCTGTAGTCGCTCAGACCGGCCACCTGTGCAAACGGCGTCTCTGCTGGGCCAACATTATCTCGTGGACATACTCAGCTCCCTCGCCCAGAGATCAAGGACATCAGACGTCATCTACTTTTGGACGTTGCCTCGTCCCTTCTTCCCCGCGAACAACGGCCAATCGCGATGCTATACAATCGGTGCGGCTTGTAGAAGCGGTGGCTGCTGCAGCCCTGCCGTCTCGCCGCCTCACTTACCTGATTCTACTCTATATTCACCTCTGACAAGAGCGGACTGGGAAGCGTGTCTTTGTACCATGCAAGGTGCTGACGAGGGTTGCCTAAAAGTATGCACTCATCGCTCATTAGCAAGCCGAGATGGAGAGCACATGTATCTGCGTTGTTGTTGATGATGATGATGATGATGATGACGATGATCAATCAGAGCAGGATCATTGGTTATGAAGCATCCATATTCGTCAGTTATGCCGGAATCAACAAGAGTCGTCCTCTCAAAAGACCAGGAGATCTCCAACCACAATCCTGTGCATCGCTTTCAAAGCGACCACTCTTGGCGGCGATCCGCTCTCTGCCCTTGTTACTCTGCACTAGAATCCGGAGTCGAAACAACGAGAACGCTCCAACAGCTGCTGCCGCGGTGCCTAATGTCATCAGGTCTGGTGACGCATGAACATGCGTGGAGCGCGTCTATAGTAGTGGTGTTGGACTTGGACGTAATCTCGATTGACTACGCCATCGAATTGCATTACCGAGATTCGGACCCTTATCATAAAGGATCCTACTATTTCGTCGCAACGCACCTCGAAGCATGAACGGCCACGAGGTGCAAGGAGCTTTGGCTCGTGATACTGTCACCGGAGATGGACGAAGAAATGTTATGCTGGTGTGATGCTCGCTTCGACGAATTCGTCCCCTCACTTCTTCTCGTTGAAAAGGTCTTGTGACGGCCATCTCATGTTATCTGGGACTTGTTCTAGATGAAGGTCCATCTCGATCAAGGAGAGCACTCTGCGTGCACATGTTCTCCGTGTTTCGAAGTCTCTGGGTACTGCATATGAAGACTTGGTTGAAGAGAGTCTCTGGCCTTATAGGCTCCCGTTAGTTGCACTTCCTTCTGTCCTTAATCCTGAAACTACCTTTGTAGTGATTGTGGTGCTGGAGCTTGATATACCTCGCCAGGTGCATCCCCATCACACGGCGTCGCTCTCGTCTAAATCGGTTTCATTTCTAGTACGCGGGCCATGCTCTTGGCAGGCGTCGCATACGATCTAGCAATTCAGCCCAAGTCTTGGCTGTACGTATGCTCCCAGACACGGCAATTGTAGATGGCCAGGGATTGTGACATGATCCCGGAGCTCATCTGATATCGACGATTTCTTCACTTCTCGATGAATTTCCCCCCCCACCGCCACAATGCGGTTTCCTCTTCACGTCTTCTTCACGACACTACTTCAAAGTACTCTCTCTCCTCCTTTTCCCCGCGCCGCCCCCGGATCGTTTCAGCCACGACGGAATCGCCACCCGCTCCAGCACTAACCTACGCGCCGTCCAGAAAAACATCACCAAGTCATGCAGAGACACTGACTAAAATAGGCGCTTCCTTGCTAGCTTTGAGACCTTTGGAGGGCTGGTAAGACTTGCGAATTAGACCCTACCCAAAAGAGTGTTCCATGAATTTTAAATTTTTTTTTTCCTTTCCAAGTACAAGTCTCGGCAAGTGACGATTTCGGGGGTAGATCGGCCTATAAGTACAGACTAATAACAATGTTATTGCTTTTCTTTACCATTTTTTTTTCTTGCTGTGTGCAAGTCACTTTTGTTTTACCCTCGACCAGCCCCAGGATGAGTATACAAATGAGTCGGTATGAGAGAGCTTGCATCAGGCGCTCCAAAGACCGAACGGCAGATAGAAATTCATTCCCACCGACAAGGTTACTGATTACTTTGACATGAACCGCCCGCGATGACTTTTTTTTTTTTATTGTCAAGCAGGTCATGCCGTCATACCCGTCAAAGCGGCTGAAGCATATAACCGCCTCGCCAACCTGACAACATAGGCTGAGCTTTTTTTTTTATTTGTTTTCACTGCGAAATATCACGGGCGAGCCTCCCCCCCCCCCTTTTCCACTG
>JAFEME010000682.1:0-12697 GCA_018831755.1 Niveomyces coronatus
GATACCTAATCCTATAGGTTTAAAAGAAAAATAGAGAATTATAACTATATATTAACTATTAATAACTAAATAAGATTATAATTAAAAATTAATACTTATTACTACTAATAGTAGAAATTAAGGATAAACTAAGGAAAGCTAGTTAGTTTACTACCCTTAACCTTAAAAGGGCTTATAACCTTATTTATATTATAAAAGGTTATAAGTAGAAAACTACTATCTAAACTATAAAAAGATATTATAAATATTTAGTAATACCCTTTAGACTTATAAATATACTAACTATATTTTAAACTATATTTAATAATATTATTATAGACTAGCCCTAGTTATATATAAATAGATATTATAATTATTATTAATTACTATAGAGGGGAGTGTAACAGTGGCTTATTCTAAGTCATAGAAAGGTCTGTTTCTTAGGAAGTGAGTTAGGCAAATATGAGCAGGCTTAATACTTAAAGAGTCGGTTTATCGTAGCACGTGGTAAGTACCGTTAGGAAGTTATTCCTAATAGTGAAACTATTGCTTAGATTGATCAGTAGAGATCTAGACTGCCTAGCTACTAGAATCTCCATCCCTTATATACTTATCTAGTTCTCTACTGTCCCTTAGATCATTTAGATCATTTGTATTCTACAATGATCCTTCGTCGCTAGATCATCTTAATGATCTAATGATCTATCACATGACTTCCTTAGTGTTGCACTAGGACTATGGCTTCGCAGTGCGCCTACTATAGACTAGCCCTACGTAGTGTCGTTTATAACATAATACTCCTCCTCTATAGGTCTTGTCCTTAAGGCCCTTAGATCAGGCCGCCTACGTATCTATGTAATTTTCCCTCTTACATCATCATGTGCTATTATGTCGGCTAATCGTATTATAAGGCCTTCTATTCGTTCTTAAAAAGTTTCTTATAAAACAGACAAGCGAAACGCCCTTCTCGAATTAATAGTTAGAAAGCTTATCGACACACCCCTATGTTCCTTTTACGAGGAACAGGGTATCTTAGACTGCAAGGCGTCTAAAGCGGACTCCTCTCGTTGTTACGAGTGTGTTCGCCTTAATCGATCTTATTACGATAAAAATCCTCTCACTCCGCAGCAGCTCCGTCGCATCGGCAATCAGCATCACAAGGCCGAATCCGAACTAGAAGACGCGGAAGAGGAACTAGAGAGGGCGAGCGCAAAGGTGCGTCGCCTTCGAAAACAAAAGAAATTATAGTTCGAGAAAATAATGCGCGCGGTCGCGCGGGGTATCGACAATGTAGAAGAGTTAGAGCGTGTTAAGCGGGAGGAATCAGAGCAGCGTCGTCAGACTTCTAATCCCCCTCCTACATCTTCTAAGGAGCTAGATCCTACGTTAATGCGTTCTCTAGATGCGGAATTTAGCGTTAGTTCTTTACACGAAATTAGTTCGTTAGAATAGGAGGCGTTCTTTAGTAGAAACGGTTAAGCAACTGCGAGCAGTTCTTAAGGTTATGTATTAGTTCCTATGTGTTTTCTGAATTTAGGTATCCTTTCTATTTAATAAGATAATGACGATTTTTAATGTTTCCTCGTGCCTTAAGGATTCTTTCCACTTCGTACTCGTTTGTGTTTTCCACTATGATTTTTATAGCGATTATAGCACTGTCTGGTGCTTTTTCTAGTAATAAAATATAAAATATAGGATGTATCTTTATCCCTTCTAGTAGTGATAGTTCGTAGTTGGTATTTGATAATTTTCGTTTAATAATGAATGGTCCTATTTTCTTCTAGTCAAGTTTGTCGCTAGGTCGTTTGGTTTTAATGTTTTTGCGGATAAGGTATACTTTATATCCCTCCTCTAGGATTAGCGCTGACAATCTCTTTTTATCCGCGTAATGTTTTATTCGGTTTTATAGGAAAATCCATTCTTTTTGCAAATGTTTTTACGTGTTTATAATAGTTGCTACATACGCTATAGCTACTAGTGCGTGCACGTTTTATGCCGCGTGTGTTTCGATTATAGGGTTAAATCCATAGTTTGCCCTAAATAGTGACATTTTTATGTTTTCGTTTTCTAAGCTATTATAAGCCTATTGTGCTAGAGGTAGCCATTCTACCTAATCGTTCTACTGATAGTTAACATAGCTTCGTAGGTATTGTTTAAGTATCTGGTTTAAGATTTCCGTTTGCCTATCTGTTTATAGATAAAATGCTGTGGACAGATTCTACTTGATTTTTATAATTTCTATAAGACTTTTCTAGAAATTCGACGTAAATAACTTATCACGGTCCAATATTAATTTTGTTAGTAGACCGTGTTAAGCGATAACTGTCTTAAAAACCATATATGCTAAATCCTTAGTGTTACTAGATTCTATGTAAGGGATATAGTAAGCATATTTCGTGAGTTTATCAATAATGACTAGGATACTATCGTAGCTGATTCCTATCATTGGTTCTTTAGACTTTAGTAGTTTAACGATAAAGTCCATGGTTATTGTTTGCCATGCTCTTTTAGGTGGTGGTATCGGTTGTAATTCACTATATAGCGCGTGTCGTCCTAATTTTGCTTTATTGTATATGTCGCATTCTTTAATGGTTTCTTACACAATTTTTCTACTTTCTAGGAAGTCATACGATCTTCGTAGTCTATTGATTATCTTCCCTACACCCTAGTGTCTATATAACAGGTGTTCATGTATTTCTTTAACGAGTCGTTTCTAAAGTGTACTAGGAACATACTATCGTTCGTTGTACAAGAAGGCCTCGCCTTTCTTTATAACATACAGGTTCGTTTCCTAATTGTTCAAGTATTCGTCGTTCTTAGCGCTTAATGTAATTCGTCGTATCTATATATCATCTAGCGTAGCTTGCCAGGTTGCATTAATCTCTCAGGTGCCTAATACAAGGTTCCCATCCTTATTAGTGCGTAACAGTGGTGCGCTATCCACTAGTTCTTCCGATTTCAAGTCCTCTCTTCGGCTAAGCGCGTCTACTCTTCCATTTTTAGATCCTTTTCTATATATGATTTCGAAATCATAATCCGTAAGGGTTTCGTACCATCTAATTTAACGTTTATTTAAATCCTTTATAGTTATAAATAAGGTCAGGTTCTTATGGTCTATAAACACTTTAACCTTATGGTTTGCTCCTTTAAGGTAGTGTTTCTATTCCTTAAATGCTTCGATGATTGCTATAAGCTCTTTGTCGTAAATGCTATAATTTAATTCTAGTCCGTAAAGTTTCTTAGAGAGGAAAGCGACTAGATGAAGTCGTCCTTCTTCGTCTCGTTGTCCTAGTTGTCCGCCTAGAGCAAAGTCTAAGGCATCTATTTCAACTTCGAATGGTTTATCCGGGTCTACTATAAGCAAGACTAGTTCTTCTAAAATTTTGCTCTTAAGTTCCTAGAATGCTTGTTCTTCTATATTGGTCTAGGAGAAGTCTCGATCTTTCTTTATAAGGTTTATAAGTAGTATCGTAATTTTGCCGTAGTCGCGTATAAAGCGCCGGTAAAAGTTCGCGAATCCTAAAAATCCTCTAACTTCTTTAAGTGTCTTTAGTGTTGGCCATTCTTTAATTGCCTATATCTTCGATTGGCTCATACTTATTTTTCCGGGTTGGATCTTAAATCCTAAAAATTCAACTTTCTACTAATAGAATCTACACTTTTTTGATTCGACTAGTAGCTTATTATCTTATAGTACTTATAGTACCTCGTGTACGTGTTTCTTATGTTCCTTAAGTGTGTTAGAGTAGATAAGGATATCGTCGAGGTAGACAACAACGAATTTATCTAGTTATCTTCATAAGACATTGTCGATCATAGTTTAAAACGTGGCTAGTGCATTTATAAGTCTAAAGGGCATCACTAAATATTCGTAATGTCCTTTTATAGTTCAGACAGCGGTTTTCCACTCATGACCTTTCGCAATGCGAATAAGGTTATAAGCCCCTTTAAGGTCGAGGGTGGTGAACTAACTAGCTTTTCCTAGTTTGTCCCTAATTTCTACTATTAGTGGTAACGGGTATCGATTTTTGATTATAATCTCGTTTAGTTGTCGATAGTCGACGCATAGTCGTAATTCTCCGTTTTTCTTTCGAACCTATAGGATTAGGTATCCTACTAGTGATTCGGATGGTCTAATGTATCCCTTTCGTAGGTTCTCCTTTAGATACTCCTTAAGTGCTTTCTCCTGCTCAGGGTTCTAAGGATATGTCTTATAGAACTTAGGTTCCTTACCGGGCTAGAGTTTGATCTCGTGGTCCTAGCGTGTATGCTCTAGTAGTCCTATTTCTAGCTCTCCGCTAAACAGCTTACTGTACTTTAAGTATTCCTTAGGAATCTCCGTTGTATTAGCTTTAGGCTCTCTAGCGATCACATATATTCCTAGAGGCCTATCATAATTCGATTAAGGTGCCTTCTTCTTTAGGCCGCTCTTATTGTCGTAATCGCATCTTAGTGTATCCCACTAAAGTTAGCCTATTCTCTAGTTAACTCTAGGATTGCTCGCCCGCAACCAAGGTATCCCTAATATTATGTCGTGTCTTAAGATCACTATGATGTCCAATATAACGTAGTGTTTCGTGCCTTATATATAGATAGGAAGCTGCGCAACCTCTATTTCCACTTATCCTTAGCCATACTTCACTGCGCCTCCTTCCACAGTCGTAAGTCAGTAGGGCTCGTCTTTATCTTTCTAGTGCAATTTAAATCTATTAACGAGATTTGGCGACATATAGTTTCCTTATGCTCCACTATCTATCATTGCCTAGGTTTCTTTTCCTACTATCGTGATAGCGATAATAAGGTGTTCGTGTCCGCCAACATTTACGGTACACAGAGACCGATCAGATCTCCGTCAAGAGAAAGGCCTTAGTTGCTCTAACGGCTGCCTTTTCCCGACTATTGATTCACCTCTCATAGTGTTTAAAAAATGCTCGGTTCCTTTAGAGCATGGGAGCGTGGGCGGCGTCTAGGTCGCCTGCCTATTGTACCGATCGAATCTAGGCTAAGCGGATTGCTCACTATAACACTATTTCCGCCGTCCTTATATCGTGAGGTCATAGCTTAGATAGTGTATGCGTTGTCATCCTTAGTATAACATTTGTTTTTAGACTTCTATAGTACAAGTTCGTTCTCGTTGCGTTTCTAGATTGTCTAGTGTCGTAGATCTATTTCTAGGAATAGGCCGAATCCCTATTCTAGTGTAAACTTTAGAAACCACCTATATTCCAATTTCTTCCATAGGTGTCGTCTACAATTATCATATAAGCATAAAGCCTATAAGATCCTAGCGTAGTCTCGATGTTAGGTGCTAAGTGCTAGGTGTTATGCGCTAAGGAGTCGTAGTCGCGGATTAGGGTGTGCTTCTACTTCGCACAGTCTTACGATTAAAGCGCAAGGGTCTATAATGTCTGTTCCCCTAATCGTGACTCCAATAGGTTCTAGGTCCCCTTTGCTAGTTAATAGTGCACTAACTAGACGACGTTCTAGTAGCTTAGGTCCTTGCGGGAGTGGAACGTGATTATAAGCGTTGGATAAGTCGATCGATCCAATTTCTAGTAGTTAAGTTCCATATTCCCAATCTTCGTTCTCAACATAGACTATGTCTAATTCTTCCTCTAAGAAGTAATTTCTTTCCAGTTCAGAGAAGTAGTCTTCACTATTGGTCATACTAATGTTTCTAGTTGGTAGTTCGTCTCTATTAGTGGCTTAAAGTTTCCGTCCTTCAGGTACAGGCTTCCATTATTTCTTAGGGCTTCGGCATTTATTTGCAAAGTGTCCTACTTTTCCACAGTTATAACACTTTCCCTTTTCTTTATAAGTAGCGTTAAGTTCTATAGGTCCTAGGTAAGTTCCATACGCCGTAGATCCTCCTCGTCGTTTACTAATATTAGGTTGGTTACGCTTAAATCCGTAAAACCTGTTTTGTTTTCCGCCGCGTTTAAGTCGTTAGGCATAGTTCCGATTATCGATCTTAATGGCGTTTACGATAAATGCCTTAATAGTTCTAGGTCGATCCTGCTTCAAGATTTCATCTTTTACATCTTCACGTAGTCCATCGTAGAACAGTTCTATTTAGCTATCGTCATCCTATTTAAGTTTAGTGGCGATCCGCTAGAATTCTCGTGCATAGTGCTAAGCGGATCTAGTTTGTTTAAGTGACTTAAGTTTGCGAGTCGCGGTACGCAATTCGTCTAGGTCGCCAAAGGTATTTTTAAGGAGTTGTTCAAACTTTTCGTAGTCCTTAAAAGCTTCATCAGTTTCGGTTTTCCGATCTACGGGACTATTGTCAAGATAGTCTCTAAGGGTTAGCTCCCACCATTCCAATGCCTTGCCTATCAGAAGGTTTCTAATGCAAAGAATTTAATTCTCAGCCGTATCAAGACTATCATTGACCTTAAGGTAGGCTTTGGCTTAGGTTAGGAAGGTCCTAATGTCGCCTTTAGTTCCATCATAGCTTTCTAGCTTAGGGAACTTAGGTCGGCTGTGGTCATTCTTTCCTTTATTAGTTTTAAGTTCCTCTAGCTGCTTTATAAGATGTTCTATCTATTATTTCATTTCCTTAATGGTTTCAGCTTACGCCGCAACAACTTAGGCTAGGGTGGTGGTGTTACTATTTACAGTAGACATCGTAAAGGTTAGTGCTGCTCAAGGTTTTAGGTAACTCACTAAACAGGACTAATCAAAATGTAACAGTGGCTTATTCTAAGTCATAGAAAGGTCTGTTTCTTAGGAAGTGAGTTAGGCAAATATAAGCAGGCTCAATACTTAAAGAGTCGGTTTATCGTAGCACGTAGTAAGTACCATTAGGAAGTTATTCCCAATAGTGAAACTATTGCTTAGATTAATCAGTAGAGATCTAGACTGCCTAGCTACTAGAATCTCCATCCCTTATATACTTATCTAGTTCTCTACTGTCCCTTAGATCATTTAGATCATTTATATTCTGCAATGATCCTTCGTCGCTAGATCATCTTAATGATCCAATGATCCATCACGTGACTTCCTTAGTGTTGCACCAGGACTGTGGCTTCGCAGTGCGCCTGCCACAGACTGGCCCCACGTAGTGTCGTTTGTAACAGGGAGAAGGAAGGTAATAGGACTATATATTAAAGTGCTAAAAGGCACTTCTTTATATTATATAACCTAGCCTAAGCTAGTCTATACTAGACTAGCTTAGGTAAGCTCTAGAGCTAGTTAAAGGCTAACTCTATTATATACCCCTTATATATAGGACACTATATAGTATAGGGTATAACTAGTATAAAATTAGTATAGTAAAGATTTTTTTTATTATATAATAAGTAGGACATAGTGTTAAGTATATATACTATACTACTTATATAGTATAATTTAGCTAGGTTATATAATATTTATAATAGTATAAAGTATATATATAGTAATATTTATACTATACTAGAAAAATTTCTTACTATTACTACTTAGGTATAATAGTGGCTTATTCTAAGTTATAGAAAGGTCTGTTTCTTAGGAAGTAAGTTAGGTAAATATAAATAGGCTTAATACTTAAAGAGTTAGTTTATTATAGTATATAGTAAGTACTATTAGAAAGTTATTCCTAATAGTAAAACTATTACTTAGATTAATTAATAGAGATCTAGACTACCTAGCTACTAGAATCTCTATCCTTTATATACTTATCTACCTCTCTACTATAATTTAGGATTACCTTACTTACTAGTGATTATAGTAAGTAGTGCTTACTATGCTTATATATAATCCTTATAAGCGCGTTATATAACCCTTAGGGTTATATTACTACTTATTATTTACTTAGCTACTTCCTTAGGCTACTTAGTAACGCTGCCCTTTTTATTATTTATAATATAATACTCTTCTTCTATTAGTCTTATCCTTAAGACCTTATTATTCTTTATAGGTCCTACTTTTAATTTCTCTCTCCTATATTATTCTTTTTAATAATATGTCTAGATATATATAGAAACTATATAGTTATACTTCTTCTAGTTATAATATAACTTTAGAGCGTCTTTATCTTACTTAGTATATTAAACTTTATAGTACTAATTCTCTTAATAAGATTATACCTTATGCACTATATTACTATAAACATATTTACTATACTATAGTTAGTAAATCTACTAGTTATTATTATAAGTGCGCCCTTAAGGGCCGCTCTTATAATAGTATATTTATTAGCTCTTCTTTAGAGCGCGCCTCTACTACTTTAGATAAGGTTAAAACCTAGGAGCGTTAGGCTAAGAGTGCTTTAGCTAAGGCTTAGGAAAAGGCTCTTTAGGCCTATTATAATACTATAGAAGCTTTAAGTCGTCTTACTTATCTTTATAAATAAAAAAAGCTCCTTTATTTAAAGGAGAAGGAGCTTTTTAAATATAGTATAGTAGAGTTAGATTAGCAGGATAGTCTAAAGGATTATTCTACCTCTAATTTACTTATTCTTAAATCTAAAGTAGTAGCGAATGTTTAGGAGGCTAGGGCCTTTAGTATAGTAGACTAGGGATAGATTTTATCTAGTAGAACTACTTAATTATTATTAGGTAGTTTTTAAGGTTTCTAATTAGTTCCTATATATTTTCTAAGTTTAGGTATCCTTTCTATTTAATAAGATAATAATAATTTATAATATTCCCTTATGCCTTAAGGATCCTTTCTACTTTATACTTATTTATGTTTTCTACTATAATTTTTATAGTAGTTATAGTACTATCTAGTACGTTTTCTAGTAATAAAATATAAAATATAGGATATATTTTTATCCCTTCTAGTAGTAATAGTTTATAGTTAGTATTTAATAGTTTTCGTTTAATAATAAATAGTCCTATTTTCTTTTTATTAAGTTTATTGCTAGGTCGTTTTATTTTAATATTTTTATAGATAAGGTATACTTTATGCCCCTCCTCTAGGATTAGCGCTAATAATCTCTTTTTATCTATATAATGCTTTATTTAGTTCTATAGGAAAATCTATTCTTTCTATAAATATTTTTATATATTTATAATAGTTACTATATACGCTATAGCTACTAGTATATATACGCTTTATACTATATATGTCTTAATTATAGGGTTAAATCTATAGTTTACCCTAAATAATAATATTTTTATGTTTTTATTTTCTAAGCTATTATAAGCCTATTATACTAGAGGTAGCTATTCTACCTAATTGTTCTACTAATAGTTAATATAGCTTTATAGATATTATTTAAGAATCTAGTTTAAGATTTCTATTTATCTATCTATTTATAGATAAAATACTATAGATAGATTCTACTTAATTTTTATAATTTCTATAAGGCTTTTCTAGAAGTTTAACGTAAATAACTTATTACGATTTAATATTAGTTTTATTAGTAGACTGTATTAAGCAATAACTATCTTAAAAACTATATATACTAGGTCCTTAGTATTACTAGATTCTATATAAGGAATATAGTAAGTATATTTTATAAGTTTATTAAGAATAACTAGGATACTATTATAGCTAACTCCTATTATTAGTTCTTTAGACTTTAGTAGTTTAATAATAAAGTCTATAGTTATTATTTACTATACTCTTTTAGGTAGTAGTATTAGTTATAATTCACTATATAGCGCATATCGTCCTAATTTTACTTTATTATATATATTATATTCCTTAATTATTATTTATATAATTTTCTTACTTTCTAGGAAGTTATACGATCTTTATAGTCTATTAATTATCTTCCCTACACCCTAGTGTCTATATAATAGGTGTTTATATATTTCCTTAATAAGTCGTTTCTAAAGTGTACTAGGAATATACTATTGTTTATTATATAAGAAGGTCTTACCTTTCTTTATAATATATAGGTTTATTTCCTAATTATTTAGGTATTTATTGTTTTTAACGCTTAATATAATTTATTATATCTATATATTATCTAGCGTAGCTTACTAGGCTATATTAATTTCTTAGGTGCCTAATATAAGGTTCTTATCCTTATTAGTATGTAATAGTAGTGTGTTATCTACTAGTTCTTCTAATTTTAAATCCTCTCTTTAGCTAAGCGCGTCTACTCTTCTATTTTTAGATCCTTTTCTATATATAATCTTAAAATTATAGTCTATAAGGGTTTTATACTATCTAATTTAATATTTATTTAAATCCTTTATAGTTATAAATAAGGTTAGGTTCTTATAGTCTATAAATACCTTAACCTTATAGTTTACTTCTTTACGGTAGTGTTTCTATTCCTTAAATACTTTAATAATTACTATAAGTTCCTTATTATAAATACTATAATTTAATTCTAGTCTATAAAGTTTTTTAGAGAGGAAAGCGACTAGATAAAGTCGTCCTTCTTTATCTTATGATCCTAGTTATCCGCCTAGAGTAAAGTCTAAGGCATCTATTTTAACTTTAAATAGTTTATCTAGGTCTACTATAAGTAAGACTAGTTCTTCTAAAATTCTACTCTTAAGTTCTTAGAATGCTTATTCTTCTATATTAGTCTAGGAGAAGTCTTAATCTTTCTTTATAAGGTTTATAAGTAGTATTATAATTTTACTATAGTTATATATAAAGCGCTAGTAAAAGTTTATAAATCCTAAAAATCCTCTAACTTCTTTAAGTGTCTTTAGCGTTAGCTATTCTTTAATTACCTATATCTTTAATTAGCTTATACTTATTTTTCTAGGTTAGATCTTAAATCCTAAAAATTTAATTTTATATTAATAAAATCTATACTTCTTTAATTTAATTAGTAGCTTATTATCTTATAGTACTTATAGTACCTTATATATATATTTCTTATATTCCTTAAGTGTGTTAGAGTAGATAAAGATATTATTAAGGTAGATAATAATAAATTTATCTAGTTATCTTTATAAGATATTATTAATTATAGTTTAAAATATAGCTAGTATATTTATAAGTCTAAAAGGTATTATTAGATATTTATAATATCCTTTTATAGTTTAGATAGCGGTTTTCTACTTATAACCTTTTATAATATAAATAAGGTTATAAGCCCTTTTAAGGTTAAGAGTAGTAAACTAACTAGCTTTTCCTAGCTTATTCTTAATTTCTACTATTAGTAGTAATAGATATTAATTTTTAATTATAATCTTATTTAGTTATTAATAGTTAATATATAGTTATAATTCTCTATTTTTCTTTTAAACCTATAGGATTAGGTATCCTACTAGTAATTTAGATAGTCTAATATATCCTTTTTATAGGTTTTCCTTTAGATACTCCTTAAGTGCTTTCTCCTACTTAGGGTTCTAAGGATATATTTTATAGAACTTAGGTTCTATACTAGGCTAGAGTTTAA
Organism: Niveomyces coronatus; assembly: GCA_018831755.1. NCBI lineage: Eukaryota > Fungi > Ascomycota > Sordariomycetes > Hypocreales > Cordycipitaceae > Niveomyces > Niveomyces coronatus. The sequence continues at coordinate 11,276 of JAFEME010000682.1, forward strand.
TCTTATAGTCTTAGTGTATATAATCTAGTAGTCCTATTTCTAGCTCTTTACTAAATAGCTTACTATACTTTAAGTATTCCTTAGGAATCTCTATTATATTAGCTTTAGGCTCTCTAGCGATTATATATATTCCTAGAGGCCTATTATAATTTAATTAAGGTGCCTTCTTCTTTAGGCCGCTCTTATTATTATAATTATATCTTAGTATATCCTACTAAAGTTAGCCTATTCTCTAGTTAACTTTAGGATTACTTACCTATAACTAAGGTATCTCTAATATTATATTATATCTTAAGATTACTATAATATCTAATATAATATAGTGTTTTATACCTTATATATAGATAAGAAGCTATATAACCTTTATTTCTATTTATCCTTAGCTATACTTTACTATGCCTCTTTCTATAGTTATAAGTTAGTAGGGCTTATCTTTATCTTTCTAGTATAATTTAAATCTATTAATAAGATTTAGTAAGATATAGTTTCCTTATGCTCTACTATCTATTATTACCTAGGTTTTTTTCCTTACTATTATAATAGTAATAATAAGATATTTATATCTATTAATATTTATAGTATATAAAGACTAATTAGATCTCTATTAAAAGAAAGGCCTTAGTTACTCTAATAGCTGCCTTTTCCTAACTATTAATTTACCTCTTATAGTGTTTAAAAAATGCTTAGTTCCTTTAGAGTATAGGAGTATAGGTAGCGTCTAGATCGCCTACCTATTATATTAGTTAAATCTAGGCTAAGTAGATTATTTACTATAATACTATTTCTACTATCTTTATATTATAAAGTTATAGCTTAAATAGTATATATATTATTATCTTTAGTATAATATTTATTCTTAGACTTCTATAGTATAAGTTTATTCTTATTATATTTCTAGATTATCTAGTGTTATAGATCTATTTCTAGGAATAGGCTATATCCCTATTTTAGTATAAACTTTAGAAACCACCTATATTCTAATTTCTTCTATAGGTATTATCTATAATTATTATATAAGCATAAATCCTATAAGATCCTAGCGTAGTCTTAATATTAGGTGCTAAGTGCTAGGTGTTATATACTAAGGAGATAAAGTTATAGATTAAGGTGTGCTTCTACTTTATATAGTCTTATAATTAAAGCGTAAGGGTCTATAATATCTATTCCCCTAATTATAACTCTAATAGGTTCTAGTTCTCCTTTTTTAGTTAATAGTATACTAACTAGACGATATTCTAGTAGTTTAGGTCCTTATAGGAGTAGAATATAATTATAAGTATTAAATAAGTTAATTTATCTAATTTCTAGTAGTTAAGTTCTATATTCCTAATCTTTATTCTTAATATAGACAATATCTAATTCTTCCTCTAAGAAGTAATTTCTTTCTAGCTTAGAGAAGTAGTCTTTACTATTAGTTATATT